>OMNW01001097.1:29127-46236 GCA_900303245.1 Selene dorsalis | reverse complement strand
GTGGGAGAAAGGTGCACAGATGCATGAAAAGACACACTCTTTCATGGTTCGTCGTGTCAGCAGGGGGCTAAGAAAAGTAATTATCGTCTTCCTTAATGAGGATAAGCTGAGATCATCTCAGTCAAATCATTTTAAATGGAGATAGAATGGATTTTGTTACAGGAAGCCTGAGCAGTTGTTTTTGAGTTAAGCTGTTACAGATTTCTTTAGACGGGTGCAGTGAGGGAGGGAACTCCTACGCAGAGGATAAATTTCCTCTGGACTTGCCACAGCACAATACTTTGTTGCAGTGCTCTTGTTGTCATTAAAAATAGACCTCTGCCCTTCTGAAGCAAGGACCCCTTGGCATCCTGATCCATTTTGTGCTCCGTGCTGTTCCCCAAAGGCTGTATGGGTAGAAAAGTACTCCCTTCTCTGCAACAGTTAAGGGCAAAAGGGTACTCTCTTCCTGCAGGGTCGACGTCTTGTTATTGACTTGAGAAAAACACACCGAAAGGAGTTGTATCACACAATATGAAGAGGAAACTGCTGCCAGAGTCCGTCAAGCATCCGATACTCAGGAGACAACCATCTGAGTCAAGATTGTATACATTATGGGATGTAATTCCTTTCTCTTCCTCCTACTCTGCATTGAAAATCATAATATTAATAGAATACTTGATTCATCCCCTGTGGGAAATTAGCTTTTTCTCCTCGCCCTCCTCCTGATATAGAAGGTCATAGTGCAGCGTTGGGATGCAGTAACTTATCCAAGGACACTGCCGGCATCAAAAGGCAGTGTTGTGTGTTCCTGGGTTTGAAACAACAGCGGCTTCAGCTTCTCAGAGCTGCACCGGCCCAGAACGCCCCCACAGGCAGTGGCGGGCCCCTTAACTCACAATGAGCCCCACTGTAACCTGTCATTGTCTTGAACAGATTGCCACTCCCACGCTGACTCCCTCTGTTCCACTGTCTGAGCCCCATATATCATAATTAACACTTTCTCATTCCAGACATACATCTCTTCATGCCTGGTTTTAAAAAGATGTGTGGGTTTCTTTTTTTTTTTTTAAGTAATTGCGTATGTGCACACATGCATGCTCTTAGTATGATTTCTCCCCCTCCCATATGTCTCGGGTTTCATCACCTGAAGCAATTACAGTAATTGGCAGGTTGCACTCACATTATTCTGTCTTTGATTCACCTTCCTGTGTGAACCTTAGTCGTCTTTTTCATGTGAATTGATGAGCTCCTGTGTTGAAATTACACCTCTCAGTAGCTGCAAAAGACAGTTAGGTGTTTGCAAAATACCTTCAGCTGAAAAGGCAAAAACACCCCTGACACGAATGCCATGCATCCGCATTTAGTTGCAGAGCACAGCAAAGGGGATAAAAGATGTTAATTGCAGTACACAGTTATGTGATTTACTGCTATTGTTGTAAAGCACTGGTAGCATAAAGCACCCTAAAGAAACAATTACACAAATAATAGCGTTATTTCTGCCACAGTGGTGGGACTATAATTAAGCCGCATGTCCAATTTAGCGTCTGGTCCCACACAGCCTGTCGCTCAAAATGACCTGTTTCCCCCTCTTTTTGTAACACATCCACACACTTCACAGCCACTTCCATGCACTCTTCACAGATCCCAGTGCAACTTGACGGGTTGATTAATGCAGCTCATCCAGCTGCGGCGTTCTCATGAGAACGGAAATCTTTGGCACATATTCGATACAGGTTTCCAAAAGTGCATCAAGATGAATGTTCACATAGGAAATAAATTTATAGATGGATATAAAGCAGTGGCTGCATAATAAAAGATGTACAAAGTAGAAGTGGACGCACACTTTGGTGCACTTTGGCTCGTTGGGAGATAAAGAAGTAACAGAGTTGGAGTTAAACACACCTGGAGGCCACATGTGGATTTCAGCAGCCGCCCCCACCGGCATCCTGGGCTGGAAAACTCCATCGTCATCAGTATAAGTAAGGGTGGAGGGGATCATTAAGTCATTATTTATGTGCTCTCTGCTGTTTTATCACCTCCAGACGCAGTCTCACAATGCAGACACCCACACTCACAGCCCCAGAAGAATAACATAATTGTATAAGGCAGCCAGGGGGTCCCGTCTAATAGAAAAAGTGCAAACATTAACAGTCTGGCCCAGTTGTAGACGCGTCGCTGTTTACTTTCCTCTCCTGTTAGGCTCGTTTACACCTTGTGTTGTTTATGTTTATTTACGCACTCCAAGGATGAAACCACACGTCCAGATTTTCTCAAGTTTGTGGGATGGTGGTAGCAAATAGGAAGTTTTTTTTTTACAGGCAATTTCCCTGTAGATTGCTTGATAAGCCCAGATAGAAACGCATCGCAAACAATACTTTAAGCTGCTTCTTGGTCAATTTCTGCCTCTTCCCTTGCAATATTTTCTAGCCTGTAAAAACAACAGAGTTGTTATAGGTGTTTTTTCTGTGTGCTGGTTTATTTCAGGCTGCCTTTTCTGGTCAGGGAGGGTGAGCTTGGATCAATTTTCACCCTTTCTGTCAGTATTTCATCTGTGATGGATGACTATAGTCGTATGATTGCAGTTTACATAAAACAAAACAAAAAAAAACAACACAGTGTGCCGGTGAAAATGGAGACGAATAGGGGTATAGAGGTGGTCTAGGAAACTAAAAGACATGGCCAATTGCAGTGAAATTGGATGTTAAACAGATCGGCACTGTGTTGCACCTGGAGCTGTGGCTCCTGTGAAAGGCCACGTAGAGTCAGCTCTCTGGACACCACAGTCCCAGATACTCTGAATACCGCTGTTTCCCCCCGGTGTTTCCTTTCCCCTTAGTTGAAAAGAGGGGAATTGTTGCTTTTCCAGCTGCGTCTGACCACCCTCACTCTGCCGCCTGTTGCCCTGTTGTTTTCATGTCCCGATTCAATTACCTCTGTGGGGCTGCTCCCCCGACACATGACATAGTGGACTGGAGAGATGTGAGGAATTGTAGTTTTATGGCATGTTGTGTGTGTTATTTATGGAAATCCCGTTCTTCATAGCAAAGCCACGCTCTCGAACCCTTCTCTCCTCTCCCTGAAGTGCCTCTAAACTCCTCAGTCCTCTTCTTTCTTTCCATCTAAACTCATCTTCTGTTAATCCTCTTCTTTCTCCCCTGCACTCACTGCTCCTTTTGTTCCTGACTAACCTCTTTAACACCACTCTCCAACCCTCCGCTATCCATGCCCCGTACCCTAATTTCATCTCATCCAACCCTTACTCCTCATCCTGTCCTGCATCTCCTACATCCTTTGTTCCTCTATTCCTCTCATTGTCACCAACCTCTCTTCAGTAATCTGCCTCAAGTGACCCTAAATGACTTTCTCGCCTCCTCTCCCTCTCCAGTCTTTTTTCTCCACTCTTTACATTTTGAAGTGCAGGTCAGTGTGAGACTGAAAGCCATTACTTCTACATGTCTCAGTCTTCCCACACACAGTTGAGCAGCGTGGAAGCCTCCAGGAATTCTTTGCCAGACACAGTGAAACAGTCAGTCATATGCACACTCATATGTCCACATACACACATTTTCACACACCCTCACTTGAACAAAAATAATCTGCACGGCAAATATATAATGTATGCAGGCAAACAGGCTGGAGTGTTCTGCTGGAGCATAAATCTCAGTGTCGTTACAGGGCATTGCCACGCACATACATGCTTAAATTTGCTCTGACTTTGTCCACCGACTGACTGCGTGCATCTTAACAATACAAATAAGTATAACCATGTGATAATCTGCTCTTTGGGTTCGATGAAGGTGAAGAAGAGCTTTGCATTGGAACAAAGGCACAAATCATGAATATTCCCAGCTTGTTCTGTCTGCAGATACAAAGAATAATATGATATAGACTCGCTTCTTCCCACGGGGGAAATGGTAGAGATACGACATAATGTGCAGGTAATCAGAAATAAGAAGTGCTAGATTGCTGCTTATCTCATGACATTATAAGTAAATATGTCACTGTTAAAGATGAATATATTACAGTGAAATAATGTTGTCCATGTGAGCACAGGATCCTTCACAGAGACCTCTTGAAATCTCAAGTAGGAATTATAAGGGTGGTTAAGAGTGGCACAAGGGTGTTATGGTTAATCATTGGTGGCAGAAGAGCTGATGCATGCACCACCCAAACTGTTGCCTGTCTAGTCATTGGTCCTATTTACACTGAATTTCATGTCTTTATGTGCAGAATCTGATTCTTTATACATTCATATGTCAGTAACACAACATTACTTAAGGCTTGCAGGCGATTAGTGCTACAAACGACTATTTCCATTACTAATTAATGTGCATGTAATTGTTTAGTTTCAAGTGCCCATTATGAATTCCTGGAGCCCAAGGCCACTTTCCTATGATACTTGACAAAGGAAAGCAACAAGACATCACATCTGAGGAAGTGAAATTTGTATGGCACCGATAAATGACATAACAGTAGCAGATTATTTTCTTTGTGACTTGAATAGCTAATTAACCAATCATTTATAAATTTACATATATATATTCACAAATATACACATAGTCTTATTTTAGGGTTGTAAAGGCAAGAGGGGAAAAAAACCCAACAGGCCCACACTCAGAGAAAGAGACGTATACAAATATAAACCTCTGTGAGCTACACTTGTAAATGTTGAAATATAACACAAAAATAAGTACAAGGAGGCATAGATGTAAACTCGCACTTGTCGAGGAACATGCAAGTAAACATAAACTGATACAAGTGGGTCAGGTACACTCACTGACAAAGAGATGCTGCAGCAGTAATAGATACATTTGGGTCAGGTAGGAAGCTGTGCACGCACACAGAGACACATGCTGTAATATAGTGAAGAAACCATGCACACACACACGCACACACAAACACACATACAAAAAGCACAAAAACACATATACAGACAGGAACATCTGTTTTTTGGCCTACAATCAAGCACAGATGGACCTCAGGGCTGGTGCGTCAACAACAGTGGAGACCACACATTAAATGCTCCCTGTATTCCTACGACTCACTCATGGGGATTTTGAGCTCCGAGGGGCTATTAATCAGAACCACAACCTGTAGTTGTTCTCATAATGACACAGGAAGTTTTTTTCCAAATTAATAAGTGCCGTAATTTCTGGGAAAATTTAGGTCACTCGACCAAAATCTGAAGCGTTTGTCGCCTTGTGTGGCTCCTCTGCTGTACTGTGTGTACGCTGCATGAATATGCATGATGAGGGCAAGTTAATTTTTTTTTTTTTTTTTACCCCAGAAGCAATATGACACAGAACCTAAACATAGAAAGTGAATTAATATACAGTATTAGAGTTAAAAGTGATGATATTCAGCTTTGATGTTGGGCCATCAAAGGCGTCATGAAGCTGCACGGTTCAGAGGGCCAGCATTGCGCTGAACTGTATATTTAGCTGTGAGCCCAAATTAGACTTGTCACAGCTATAGACACATGCCATGCCAGCTCGTGTGTGTCTTCATCTGTTGGGTGGGAAGTTGATGTAGCTGTTGCTGGAGATTAGATGGTGTTGTTTTTGCTCCCGGGTGGTGTTTTTGGAAGGGTTATGGCAGCACATTATGAGTTGAGAAGAAAGACAAAAGGAGAGGATGTGTAATGAAAGACAAAGATTGCCAGTATGTGGTTTGTTCTTATGGTGTGTTTGTATAAGCTTGACCTTGTGCGAGTCAATTCAGCGAAGAGAGGGCACAAAGCACCAGGCCCATACCTGCCTAATCAAGTTAGTAGAGCAGCCTGAAGCTATGAAGGTCTGAGAGTTAATACTGGCTCAAATAGAGAAAGCAGCTCCTCAATTTTATCCCGGAAACCTTGGAGTTTCCCCCACAAAACTCATTAAACACCAACATGAAGCCTGGAGTTGCTCAGTGCACACACACACATACGCACACACACACATACACACACACACGCACACCTGCTCGTGTACTCTCTACCTGCTGACACATGCATTTTTACAACAATTATAGACCATCCACTTTTCCTCCTCCTTCTCCCAAAATGAGGGGATGAGTTTCTGATAATTCTATCTTTTCTGCTTTTCCCCAGACAAAAAAATGTTAAAGATATGCTTCATTGTCTGTTTGATATGTGATTTGTCCTGACAGATAGTGCTTGTGATCACTTAAACTCAGACATCTTTTTTTGTTTTGTGCTCACAGGCAGACAGACAGCATGTGTACTCTCAACTCTTTGTAGCCTCTAATTCCTGTCGCTCTCTCTCTATTTTTTTTTTTTTTTTTTTTTGGGAGGGAAGTGATGACACATTATCAAAGTGATTTCTATTTGTTACATGGCTCATTTGGGTCAATTAGGGAGAAAATTGTTTTGCTTTGGCAGTGTTTTGGGGGCACAATGGCACCGAACCCCAAAGTCTGCAATTAGCTGTCTGACTGTGACGTCGTCAAATATTCACAAATGTTTGTCATGAAGCGTCTTAAAAGGCTGCGATGTTGCCACGAGGCAGTTATGACATGATCTGAAAAGAGCATGTTGTTTTGAAGACCGACTCTTGAGTGGGTGTGTGTGTGTATGCATGCGTGTGGGTGCATGTGTGCAAGCTATTATCAATTGTCTAGAGACAGTCCATAATATCAGCCTCTAATACATAATAATTTTTAATTTTCATATTTTCATTGTCCTCCCAGGTTGGCTGTACCTGGTGACATTTATTTTGAATTTTGCTTAAGTAACATTCATTTTCATAAATTACTAAAACACTTGGTGATACCACAAGCTGTAATATTCACACTCTTAGTAAATTTACCTGTTTGGTATTAAAGCAGCTTTGACAAACAAGGCATCAGTTTCCTGGTGCTACAACACAACGTGACTAACATGGCGCCCTGAAATTCAAAGATATTCAGTTTACTTCAATACGAGTCAAGGAAAAAGTTGAAAAATAAAGCAGTGACTGAAAAAAATGAATCTATTACTCTATGAAGTTAAGACACAACAACATGTCCTTGAGCTTTATGCTGTTTATGCTGCTGGATCACCGGTGCTGCGCAGACACATGGCATGGACCCTCCAAACAGTGCTGAGCCAATGCTGCTCTCTACATCTGGCAGAATGTGTGAAAATGCATCACATTTCCATCTTAATCACATGTTCATCTGACCAGGTCACCTGTGCATGTATCATTTCTTCATCTCCCTCACAAACCGACCTTCTGAATTAATGCTGTGCAGCTCCTCCGCTGTGTTTCTGGCCATGCTAGGAAAGCTAACATCAAACTGTCAGGTGTTTGCTCGAATAGTTTGGCCCAGACTGGAAAATCTCAACAAATAGCTGAAGGTTTACCATGAAATTTAGTGCAGATGTCCATGGCGCCCAAAGGGTGAATCTTCTCGACTTTATTGTTCCCCTGACACTTCCTGCAGCACCACTTACAAGTGAAACTTTTCACTTATATTTACTTTTGAAATGCCTTTTTGACATATTCTACTTCTAGATAAACCATACCAAATGAATCTTTTGTTATATAAGCTCCTGAAAATTGCATTGCCAGCACTTCCCAGTTTCACAGTAAAGCTTTACTGTTTCCCTCAGATTTAAACGCTTCTATTTTAATGCACATATCAGAAATGTTGATGTGCCAAAACTTTATTTAATATCATGTGGGTCTGTCATTTGTAGCCAATACTGATATGTTTATTAGGGTCAGAATCACAAATCTGACCTATGGATGCCCAGTTGCTGAAACTCTCCTCTGTATGTCTCGGTGTGTCTTGACACTTTACTTGTCCATGTCAGGTCTGCATGCTTCTACCTTCCCAACTTTACGTTCCTCTGTCCATCTTACTTGGCAGGTTGATGATTTAGCAGCGCGCTGGTGGAGTGGATTAAATGTTTCAGTTCACGCTTTTCTGTTTGAACTTTCCTGCTTTTGAAAGAGGGTACAGTGTCACTGATCAGCAACAGTGTGGAAACATTACAGTGAGACCTGATTAGTAAGAGTGTAGCATGACGCGCCGAGGGATCAACATCAATAATGACACCCGGAGAAAATCTGCGTGAGCCTCAGTTTTCAATTTCTCTTAGAAGTTTGATGTATTCCCTCCTGTCCTTGTCTACAAAGTCTGGCATCTTCTCAAAAGCACCACCCGCACGACCTGTAAAAGTGCGTCATATAATCTGAATTTTATGGATTGCTGTGTAAATGCTACAAACAGAAATTTCAATTTGACAGTTACACTGATGTTAACAGTTCACCTTTTGCCGGCTTAACATGTGCCACCATGAGCGCTTCCTTTATATGATAGCAAAACCCTCATTTAACCAATGTTTCGGTCTTGCACGTCGTCAACTTGTGCTCTAATTCACTGCTTCTCCTGACCTTCCGGCTGGCATTTACAGAGGAAATCTACCTGCACAAAAGGCTTTGTCACAGTGTTTAATGAGCACACGGTGAAGGACAACATGGTCATTAAGCCTTTGGACCTAAGCATGTAGATAATGACATCTATTGATGTGGGTCAGATAATGACGGGGCCATATGTGGTGTGGTCTCGAGCCTTTTACCTTATAGCGACATATTTGCGTTCACTTGAACAGGATGCAGTGTCACGGGGGAAACATGGGCTGTTAATGCCGTCAGCTATCGGCTTCAACACTTTATAAATAGAGAGTGAGTGGGGAACATTCATCCTGAACAGTGGAGGATGGCATTAAGGTTACAGAGTTATTTTCAACAAAAGAATGAATAAAGACGAGGAAGTGTGAGCTTATACCATCAAGCAGAGTTTGTGTGGCATTCTGTAGGGGTTGTGTTGTTCTAAATGTTGTTGTGCTGTTAAACATGTTGTTGGATTGATGCAAGACTACGGTAAAAAAAAAAAAAAAAATCATTACACAGAGGGCATGAAGCAGCTATGTCATGATGGACAGCTCCCCATCTTTTAATATTATTGTCCCTACCGTTCCTCGCTTTTGTGGTTTTCTTCCCCTTTGAGAGTGTGTTGTGAGATGTGTATGTTGTTGTGCTTCCTCTTCTTCAAAAAAAAAAAAACAAACGTCCTGGCCTCCCTCATGGGGAAGATACTCTGGATCACACAGAAGGAAATGCAATTACCGGCTCCCAGCAGAATCCTAATCACCGAGCCCTGATGTTAAAAGTTAGCCTATTTAATGTGTTGAATTTCAAAGACGCAGCACAAATCATTTGATTCACTCACCCCCATCTTCACAGGATGTAAATAAGCTTATTAACCAGCCATTTTTAATATGTGCTTCCCATGACCTCAAGAGGAGCACAGGACTTTATTCAAATAAGGTCTCAGAGGACTCACCAGTGAAATTAATATATTTACGGCAAATGTGTTTATTGAACTCTTTTTTAGTAAACCTGAAAAATCGTGTTGGTGTGCAAACATGGACAACCGGTTGCTTTTGCTTCCATGTATGTGCATGTGTGTGTGTGTGTATTAAACGTACATCTGAACGAACATCCAACTTCTTCCAACTTGACACTTTAAACTTAAAATTTTATGTTGACACAACATGTTCATCAATGTGCAGATGTTTTTTTTCTATTATTAGCTGTTACTTTGCATAAAGTATGACCACCATAGATGTGTGTGTGTGTGTGTGTGTGTGTGTGTGTATGTTTATAATGGACCTGTGTCTCCTCCAGACTTTGGCTCCAGAAGAAGAAACAGTGAGGCATTACATTCCAGAGTTAAACAGAGGCTTTTGCCTTAACGTGGCCTTAATAGATCCAGAGATACAAGTTGCCTGCGGGAAAGGAGTACAAGTTGTTTTGAAAGTGGCTGCAAATCTCTGGTGTCTCTATTTTTTAGAAGACTAACTGTCAGAGTGGACGAGTCCATTCAGCTCCTGGTGAAACCCAATCCCTCAGACTCCTTCCTAGCACACTGGAAAAAAGAAAGATAAGGAGACAGACAGAGAGAGAGAGAGATGGAAAGAGGGAGAGAGAGAGCGGGGCGAGACAGAGGGAGATGGGTCTACATCTGTTTGCTTGGTCTAGCAGAGACACGATCACATCGGATGCCTGCAGGCTCCGTCTCTGACTCTGCTCTTCTGTTGTTCCAGTTTACCCTTGGGAGACATGTTCTGGGAGACAGGGACTCAGGCAGGCACACACATGCACACTGCGCACACGTACACCTACACACACACACACACACACAAACAGCACACATAGACCACTTCTGCTGCATCCTGTCTGTGTTAAGTCAGCTGCCATTAACCAAACCCATCTCTCCATCTCATTAATGCTATAACTTTCTGCAATTGTGCCCATCTCTGCCGTTAACGGGACAAAGTACAAAGGCCAGACACGCAACACACACACATAGACGCACACACACTCGGGTAATTAATTGGTTCCAATGGAGCCGACAGCTAATTTATATCCCTCCTGCCACATTTCTTCAGATACAGTAAGACGACTCCTTATGGCTTCCTTCCCATCTGTAGAACCTTTATTCGTGTTGAAGTGTATGTGTATGTGTGTATGACTTTTTTTTTTCACCAAAGAGGTTGTTGATGTTTTTCAGGCATATAATTACAGAGCTGTAGGACTTGGGAGGCTTTTAGGCTTGTTATCTTGGATGTGTTGATTGCAAGAACTGTAGGAAGATTGATTATAGTACGGTCTCCTGCCCCCAGCCTCCTCATGCCTTCAACCAATTGGGACTTTTGTCAGTGAAGGACTGGATTTAAAAAAAGAAAAGAAAAAAAAGGACAACTTTAGCTCTTTCTGTCCGTACAGACTGAACATGAAGCATGAAGAAAATCTGCCTCTGGCCGTAAAGGTCACTAACTCTGCAAGATCAAGGCCACCAGTTAGGAATGTAATTAACACCTTTAGTAAAGTAAATGTATAAAATCCACATTAAATAAATGCCTATTTAAGTTTTTTTTTTTTTAACTAATCTCTTCCCTTAGTTTTATTCATAGATTTTGACACAGCACATTTGATGCAAAGGGCTTTAATGTTGAAGCTGATCAAATTAATTCAAATCTCATTATAGCCTACACACACACACACGATGCACTGTCCACAGTGTCCACAGAAGAAAAACAAAGACATGCATATTGAGACTTGGAAATATGACAAATATCTTGAAGAGAAAAAAAAAACACATGAGCAAGTTTAAATCTCCAACTATTTGTTACCTGTTGTTATAACATAAATAGTGATTACAGCAAGTTTAACGTAAGTGGTCTGTTAAGTACCACAGTAAAATGTGCAATAACCTTCATGGTAATGAATACGTCTCTGAATGTATACTGTCATTATATTATCCCGAAGTAGCGCAGCTAATTAAAAGTACATTTTTTACTTTCCACCCCTGCTGAGGAAGATCCAACAGTGCACACTGTGCCGGTGAAACCTCTGCACAGCGCTTACACTTACTTTACAGTGAGTCTTAGCACAGAGGGTTGACCTCCCCTGCAGTGGAATCTATCTGTAAGAGATTTCATCCATCATTCCCTAAGTCATTTTCTGTCACCACTAAAGCAGATATGATTGATTACAATATTAGTAATTGAATGAATCAAAATTGTCGAATTCTGTGCAGGAAAGAAACGTCTCTATCGACTGATTTCACATTGTCGGCCGAATGAGAGGAATTTACCCTTGAATGACTGTAATTTTCTTTTCATTTGGAGTCTGGTTAGCATCAAGGTAGCATTTCATTCTTCTGCCAGGCGTGTCTGTGCCCTTTTGGAAGTACAGATCAATGAGTTGCGCCTGTAGTTAGTAGTTACCCTTGATGCTGGCAGAGCAGCGAATGCCCTCGCTTTGCTTTTTCACCTCCGAGGTGCAGAAGGCAGGTGTGTGTGTCTGTGTGTGAATGGCAAGTAGACCTGCGTCTGTGCACAGCTGTAGACAGTGATAGTGTAATTTTGTTCCCTGAGAGACAGTCGCCTACCCGTTAGCCAAGCATGTAATTAAAGGTTTAAAAATGTCACCATTCCTCAGCGCTGGGCTTTATGCCCCTTATCGCTGCAGTCCCAGGTGAGTGTGTATGTGCCAGTAAGAGCGCACGAGTTTAATGTTTGTGTTTCCTTCATGTGTGGTGAGTTATTTTGTTGGAAGTCTTGGGCCATCTTCGCACCACTGCCTTGATCAGGCATCAGATGACACCTTCAGTCTCATGTGGATTGGCCCCGAGATTACAGCACACAGAGAACAAAAGGCCTTGAAATGGAGGAAATCTTTGATGCCAGTGCAACAACCAAGCAGTTAAATGCTGAGAAAATGATAGGAAATTCTTTAAACATCCATGGGGGAATGGTTTTGATCGTCTCCAGGGTGAAAGAACAACAACAAAAAAAAGTAGATGTAATGCTTGCAGTTTGGGGTTTTAGGGTCTATGTTCATATTCATTGTTACCTGTTCATTCAAAGTCATTGATGACTTTTGAATGAAAATGTCCCCAAAACTTTATACAAGGAGCCTGGTAGTCACAAGCTGAAACTTACTTTCCTGTCAGAGACGCTACTTTGTAGTACCTGAGCTTATTCAGGATATATCACCTTGGTTAAATGTAGTTTTTGGCGACAGTTGTGACAAACTCTTGGTTTCTTCTCTGAGATTTAAACCACTGCAGCTCTTCCAGCGTGTTGTGACAACTTGCTCTCTGTGAACAGTGCTTTCTCGACACTGAGAGCAGCTCAGACAGTAGCCTGAGGGCCTGGGCTATGTGTCAGAGCCACTGTCTCAACAGCTGATCAGTGCCTGGGTCAGCCATGGGATTTTTTTCACCAGCTGACACTTGGTTATACAGACATCTCTCAGCAGCAGCAGCAGCAGCAGCAGCAGCAGCCTGGCTGTGGAGTCATGTTAATTGGCACTGAAAAGCAGAGCGTGTGCTGTCCATAGATCCTTTCATTCCTGTGTCTACACGGCATATTTATATTTTGAAGTCCTTCAGAGTTTTTTCTGTCTAAGAGAACTTAAAAGGAAAAGTTCTGCATTTTTGGAAATGCACACACATGCTGAGGAGGAGCTGAGAGGACTTATATCTGTCTACTGAGTGTAAAACCTATGTTAGCAGCTAGCTAACCTAGCTTAGCGCAAGCCATCCTGACTAATTTTTTTTTACCAGCACTGTCGAAACCCAGTAATTAACACTTCTTTTGATTGTGTGTTACAATAACAAAATGTTCTATGGGGGGTTATGTGTCAGACTGAATTTCTTTGTTTGGGCCAGTTACTTCCTGGAGTCTCCTCTGGTTGCCTGGCAACAGCTTAAAGTCTAGTCTGACCCATAAAACCCTGTAAAACTGGGAATTAAACAAGCGAGTTTGTTTGGTTTTTTGTTTGTTTTCTGTAATTTTACTCACTAAATAATGTATTTCCTTTGACTAATTAGTTAAATCAACATTTTATTTTCCCTCAAAAGGAATAGTAGCTGAGTGCAAGACAAGCAGATCAATGTCCTACCACTAGCAGCATCTTATCTCGGCTCAATCTGTCAAGATGCCTTGTGCTTTTAACATGTTAATTAATGAGCTTTACAGATGGTTGGCTTTTGTTACCTCAGGACAGAGAGACTCAAGCTAACCTGCTTTCAGTGGTTGTGCTACCTGTGCTAAATTAGCCAGCTGCTGCATGCATTGTATATTAAGAAATGAAAAGATTACTCTGTGTGTCTATTTTCATAATACCTTTACCAAAAGCTGAGAAGAAACCAGTAATAAAATAATAATACATTTTCTGTAAGTATAAAGGTGGATGTGTAGGCTACAAGTTGTAACTCTGCTTTACCTTGGTATTGAGCAGATTTGAAAGCACTGCTCTGTATTCAAAGGGTTTTCCCGCCAGGATTTCTATAATGGTTTTAAGCCACGGGTCATATTGAACTACCTCCAGCAATCATAGAAACAGGAAGACCGGGCCAGGTCATGCCAGTAATTGCAGTCTAGTGGTGTGTGAGAGTCTTTCACGCACATTTCTCTGTCTGTTCGGGCATGATGTCACTTTTTCTGCCACATATAGCATCTCGTCTGTTGTGTAGACACTCGCAGACCACATTCAGGCACGTGGTAACGCATCAGCATGAGCGCTAGAGGATTTAGTAAAAATAACAGCAGGATTTGAGAACCTCTGGAGAGTCAGGGCGGGACTCAGATGAAATTGCCGGGTGTGTTTTGGAGCAAGAGAGCGGAGAGAGTTAGTTTTTCTGTGAGTGTCTGTATGTGTGATGTACTGTACATCCCAGATTTAACTGGACCAAAGGTCTGGTTGTGGCCAAGTGAGTCACCAGGGCCAGGACGAGACACCACAGTCTTTTGGTGTGTTGAAGATTTACTGTTTTCAGCTTGTACGGGAAAAAAAGAAAAATACAGAGGTGAAGGTGTGTACAGCCATTACTCAGGAGAAGGGGAGGGGGACATTATCTTAAATTGATCCTGAACTTTGAACCATAAGAATACCTACCTGCCTCTGGTGAAACTCTCCTCTGTCCCTGGTCCCTTGTGGCTGTGTCTCATCAGCTGTGTCCCTTCTTCATACACAACAAATCACACCTTTCTGTTTTCCAAATCTTTGCAAACCTGACTGCAGATTTGAATCTAGGAGGTTTGTTCCAGCGGGGGAAAAAAAACAGATCCACAGTTTGTTCGGTTTAATGTTTATTCTAATTTAGAGGTGTTTGTGGAACAGATTGAAATTCAGAACGAGGCGGATTATGTGCAGAGGAAGATATAGTTTTACAATAAAGACATATGCTGGTGCAAACATAGACAAGAATAGCATAGAGACTGTCAGCGAGAAACCTTTTACATCCAGGGGAAAACGTCCTTGGTTTTAGCACAGTGACAAAGCAGCATGTTAGACAACGGCAGAACGACAATATCAAGAACAACGAGGTGAAGAAAAAAGCAACTACAAAAGATTTTTTCTTCTGGTTGATTAGTTATTGTTATCTGTTATTAGCCCTTGGGTGAATAGACTGAGAGCTTAATTACAGAACCTGTGTTTTATACTTGACATTTTTAGCACATGTGTTCAAGACAAAGGATGAAAAGATGTGCAATGCCCATGTTTTCTATGGTTTGTGTGAAGATTGATGTTAAAACAATGTGGGATCACTATCACTGTTATGATGGTAGCTATATAGACTTGATGTGGTTTTTGTGTTTTCCCTTCCACAGCTGTGGGACTATTTATGTGATAAATAGACATAAATATAAGACGGGTGCTGTATAGCTTAGTGGGTTGAGCAGGCGCCCCATATACAGAGGCTACAGTCCTCATTACAGGTCCTCAACTATCCCAATAAATAAAGGCAAAAAGCCCCAAAAAATATACTTTAAAAAAAAGGAAATAAAAATAAGAATTCAGCATTCTCATAGCAAAGAAAATATACTGTAAAACACAATAACATGCTTGCATAGGTCTCAGTTTGTGCCTCATGCACACATATGATGACTATTCTCGAGAAGCTGGAGTGTGAAATGCATTCTGGGATGGAGAGAGTATTGGGAGAGCTGTTTACTCAGTGCCGTGTGTGTGGAGAAGCATAGAGTAAGTGGAAGAGCGAGAACGGACAGACCGCACATGTGCACATTTGATTTGTTCTTAAAAAGCCACACTGTTCACCACAGGTAAGGTTTTTAAAACAAACAAGCCACTTTATCCAAGTTTACTCTTCTCTACCACTCCTGGACACACTCAAACATTTCTTCACACAGAATTAATCTGCCCTCTGATCTGGTGCGGTCACCAAGCGGAAAGGATCCCACTGGGCAGCAATGAGCCTTTGATGGCAATATCATCACTCGGTCATTCTCTCTTGTCACAGTCCACTGAGTCCATGAGACACCCAGCGGACTGAGGTGGACTGAAAGCATAAACTGTGAGGGAAAAGGTCAATGAGAGGTAGAAACAGAGCGGGGTGTGAGACGGGAGTTATAGAAGTTAAAAAAGTCGGACGGATGGCAGTAGAAAAAAAAAACCCCAACAACTTTATTATAGCCCAAAACGAGGTAAAGTCAGTCAGGTGGCCACTTGCGTCAATCATGTTGTGAATTACACAGCAGTCGTTCTGTCCGTCAGGCACCTCATCAGTCTCTCTGTCTGTCACCTAGTTCGTTATTTTGTCAGATCACTTGTCATTCAGCCTGTGAACCTGACACTTAGTCGGTCATCAAGCTTGTTGGTCACTCAGTCACTAAGTAACAGTCACTGAGCCATTTGATAAGTACTTGTAGTCAGATTGGTCATTTGTCACATCAATCAATATTTAATTAGTTTATCAATCAATAATTTAGGTCCATCATGAGCTTATCAGTCAGTCTGACATTCTTAGAATCAGATCAGCTGCCTCCTGACAGAACAACAGCAAAGTAGAAAGCAAACATTTCTGTCATTGTGCATGCGTGTGTGTGTGTGTGCGTGCTTGGTTTGGTCTAAACATAAGACGCCAAAATCACAGAGACACCAATTGGCAGACAGAGACAGAACAACAAACAGAAACTGGCAATAACCCGCCCGATAGACAGAGTGATAAACAGGCAAACACCCCGTCAATCGCATCCAGGCGCTCTGCCTTTCAAGCATACAGCTATATAAAGCAGCTCTGTAGTGTCTTTGTGTGCTCTGGTCTAAAACAAAGTCTGAGCTGATTTAACTGGTGTGTGTGTGTGTGTGTATCCTGTCTGACCATAGAGAGAGAGAGAGGCATCTATCAGCACTGTGGTGTGACCCTGATCTCACACTCCCCTGGCTGTGTTTGGACAGATGGATCATCACCGCACCACTCACATCTGACAAACCTGTTTATATGCGAGCGTGCATGCACATAGGTGTCAGCGTGATGAATACAAAGCCAGCGTTTATTTGGGAGTCTATTTATTATGTATAGTGTAATTTAACCATCATGAAGTCCCCTTCAGACAAAATCAATAGTGGTGTTAATATGATCCTCTCTCCACCCGTTACTGCAGGAAGACTTCAATTGATTAGTCAGCTGACGCTTCAACTCTTGAAATGTAGAGTGTGTGTGTGTGTGTGTGCGTCCTGGATGAGATGTGAAACATAGAGTTTGAAATTGAGATTCAATCATTTTTACCTGCTTCTGTAGTGGTAATAACTACAGTATACA
>OMNW01001097.1:15163-29107 GCA_900303245.1 Selene dorsalis | reverse complement strand
TGATGAAGCTGAAGGTGCAGACTTATGTGTGTGTGTTTGGGGGTGTGTGTGTGTGTGTGCGTCCTGGATGAGATGTGAAACATAGAGTTTGAAATTGAGATTCAATCATTTTTACCTGCTTCTGTAGTGGTAATAACTACAGTATACAATATTTGTTGTAAGATAATGGTTGTCATGATGATTTGTTTGTATTCTATTTCTATTCCATTTACCTTCGTGTAATTCATAGCTACATCTCTACTAATGTCACAAAAATTAGTAGAGATCGTGACAGTGAATAAATGAGGCAGAATCGCCCTCAGATATGAGCGTGATGAAAAAAAAAAGTGTGGGTTATTTTAAGTTATTTTGATGATGGTCTGTGTGTTTTTAATAATCAGGGAAAGATTGTCAACACTACCAGTATTACGCTGCTCGGTACATGCAATGACAACATCGTTTACCCCATCTTCGCTTGTTGTGTGGCTCTGCTCTGTGTCCTGCATGCACAGGGGTGTTATCCATCACCTGGTCCCTGTAGGTTATTTCAGTGTGTGTATGTGCTGAAGATGCACTGGTACTGTATGATTGTTATGTGTGTCTGTATTTTGTGAGAGAGCGGGAGAAAGGAGCAGGAGGGGGAGAAGGTGTCGGAGGTGGTGGTGGTGGTGGTGGAGGCTTGTACTAATGCCCTGGAGATGATTTAGAGTTTAGACCACCGAACGGCACAGAAAGCTCCTCCAGTTTTCTCCCACAGGACCCGTCAGTGGCTTGTGGTGAGTTAAAGAGAAAATAGGATCTACCAGAGATCACTTCAGGGGAATGAAACGGTGGTTCAAATGGTTCGGTTTTAAATCATGTCATAGCTGTCTGTTACTTACATTGAAAGCCGTGATGCATATGCATGTGTGGACATAACTCAGATCATCTGTGGGTCGTTAAAGTGACATATGTATGTATGTGTTTTTTTATTATTATTATTATTATTTACTACTGGTAAATAAAAACAGTATCTTAGGTTTTAGAGATCTTAATTGTTTCACTGTGAAGGAAGTCGTTTTCATTAGGGTTCATTTTCATACAAATACAGAAATGGGTTCATTCAATCAAGATGTAGACTGTAAAGCAAACACAATAAGGGTTCGCCTGCAATTTGACTCTGACATTAGATATGCAAATTGCAAATATTTTGTTTTTACTGCTGCCTCCAAAAGCTTTTCTTTCTTTTTTTTTAATCTTATGCAACATAATTCAGATTCCTTCATTATTCTTAATCATCAGTTACGACACTCACAAGTGTTTGTGTATTTATCCTGTGGTTGAATTAAAGGTACCTGGCGGTTTTTTGGCCCCAACAGTGGTTCCAGCCATTGACTAATTGACTGACTGTCTGATTGTACTTCTACCACTGAACAGCAGTGTTCCCTAGTAGACTTGTTAATAGCTGTTGTCTTTGGCTGTGCAAAGAAATGCAGTAAAGCACTGACAAAAGCAAGGCAGGAAGTGACAGCAAGTTTGCAAACATTGACGTGAACAGTGCAACATGTTTATTAGCCCGTAAGGAGAGACACAGGGTGTTCTGGTGAGAAAAACCGAATATAAACAAGCATTTTGTTTGCTTACAAGAAAACTCCACAGGGTGTCTTTAATATTAAATTAAACTACGACTAGAAATGACTGCGACTTGAAATTCTCTTACATTAAAATGAGGGGAAAGCACAAATGATTAAAAAACTAATAATAACTAAAGGTTTCACAGTAGCTTGAAATTGCAGTACATATTGTACATACAAACAAGATGGTGGAACTTTGTTTTCTGAACATGCACATGTGTGTGGAGTCATGTGCGAGATGACAGGAGGTCATGTGCAGAGCTGTAACAGAAGGAGAAAGGTCAAAAGAGAGCCACGAACTCCCTGGCTCTGGCTCCTGCTCCTGTCAGCTAACCCTCTGCATGTCGGTGTGTGTGAATACCACAGCCCTTTTGAATCCATGACCACACACACACACACACACACACATACACAAGACTTAAAACATCAATAATTTCATTTTCAAGTTCACCTCTGTGCACAGCGTGAAAGCAAACGTAAAGGTTTATAAGACTGTGAAAACTGTGAAAAAAACAAGCGGACAACCTGGGGAAAATGACTCGCCAGCTCTCAGCTCAACAGGTGAAATGGCTTTTCAGTGGGGAAAAAAAATAGTTAAAACTGTCAAGTCAACTATCAGACATAGAAAAGTGACATGTTAAATGACAGTGCAACTAAAGCACAAATACAGTATGAAAGAGTATAGAAGCTGACGTGTGAGCCGTCAAGACGAAAGGAAAAAAGGAACAAAAAGAGCCAACTGGCAGTGGCTGTCACTTGCTTTCCCCGCCATGGATGACAGGTGTTTTACATTACTCTGTGGGTGAAGGCAAACCACATATCCCCCTGCCTGTGCATTTATACATTGGACTTTGAATGAATTCCATAAAGGCCCCAAGGTCATGAAGCTTATTCATGCGGAGAAACGGCAGAGTAAACTTTCCATTCCAGGTGTCTTATCACACTTCAGAGAGTGGAGACGAGGAGAGCAAATGTTCACTTCTTTCTTTCTTGGCTCAGTCTGGCCTTTTTATTTTTTAATTTCTCCCAGTGCAGATTTCTTCTGTGTTTTTGTCTCCCCACAACAAACGAATTATATATTTAGCAGTAATAATTTTTGCTTATTTCCAGCCTACCATTCACAAATAATAAAAAGTAACCTCTACAGGTTCAGCCACAAAATTCGTTTCCAGATATGAAAACACTTTAACAAAAGCTAAATTATTGGCTACTTCCAGCCAAGATCTCCAGTATCTCACTCCACTGCACTTGCCACTCATAATGTGGTGTACAGTGTGCGAAGCGTATGTTGTACACACCATGAATCATTCCTGGTAATAGCATTGCATGGCATAAATGATTAAAAAGTAGCTGGTTGAGATTGCTTATCAATTCACCCATAAGAAGAGAAAGAAATTATAAACAATTGAATTGTGCACACTGCTTTGTTTGTCTTGAAGCAAATGACTTTTCCAGGAAGAATGAATCTGCCGTAAGCATTATATAATGACATTCACAAATTTGGTGTGAGTGTAACTAAAAACATATCAGATTTACAGCAGCCACAGGATTTAATTGACCCGTGAGGAGTGCTGTGCAGCTGCATACACATATCAGTCATCCATAAAGAAATGGACTTTTAATAATGAAAAAACACATGAATGCACATGCACATTGCTGCTCTTCATCAATAAATGCAACATAGCTTCTCTCCAGTGGGAGCAAAGACATGCTCAAAGGCACATAAGCTTAAATATTAGAGGACACATTCACACAGAGGTCATGCAGAGCCATGTCTGATTCACACAGCAAGTGTCAGAGGTGAGAGATGTCTCTAGATGCCTTCAAGGAGCTCACATGCTGTTGCTCAGCAAAACTTCCCACTCCTTTTTCTCCCCGATCTGTCACACTCTCTCTTCTTCGCACCTTTCTCCCTTGTTGCCTTTTGTAAGGATTTATTTTCGCTGCTTTTCATCTCCCAGAGTGAACGCTTGGAGATTGTTGCGATACAGAAATGCTGTAGTGCATCAAGCTTTTCAGTAGTTGGATTAAATCAAATGTGAAATTAGCCTTTGTTTAAACCCAAACCTGTCTCTTTCTGTTTCCGTCTCCCAAGGTGTGTCTTTCCGATGCTCTTGGCCCCTGAGGCCTGAGGAGAAGTGAGCCAAGCTCAGGCCCTCATGGGACGCCCTGTTACCCAGCATGCACTGCTGCTGCTGCAGTGCCTGCTGGTCCTGTGGCCTGCAGGCGTGGCCAGTAGGAGAGGGCCAGTGCTGCTGCCTGAATCACCCTGTCACAAGACGGAGCACCCACTCATCCCACACTCAGGTAAGTGTTGAAGCACACACACACACACACACCAGGGTGAGATCATCGACACACCTCATTAAGCTTTTATTTCTCTACATAGTTAAAGTGAACTTTTCTGTATGCCGTGTGCAGTAATTTATATCCTTTCATCCTACATCCAATTCTCCCTCCCCCCAGTCGTTTACTCTTACCTTAATCCCATACTTCCCTCCATCAACATCTACCTTCACTCTCTTTTGTAGACCATATATGGACGTTTTATGGACCATTTCATCAAGACATTTTACTGTTGCTGGGAGATATACGCAGACATGGGCAGACTTGTCTAACTCCAAATAGGTATAATTAATGTGAATTGACGGTTCACTAACCCTTTAATTTTGGACAATTATTGTTCCATCATAGCTAAGCCATGAGAGGTGTATTCAAATGTCACCTCGATGCAGAGCAACACTGTGAACTGATTATGTGTGGCGAGTGTTTTGTTTAGTTTTTATTTGCCCAAAAACAGAAGCAAGAGTTATTAGCATGTCCATCTCACTTGCTACCTAAGTAGCAATTACTTGGTTTATAATTTTATCAGAATTTCTTTTTCTTTTTCTTTCTTTCTGTCAACTGTAAATACTAGCAAAGTATCATTTCAATCTGCAAGTCAACTCCTGTAGACTAGAAATAATGACCCAGTGTTTGTCGACCTTTGTCTGAAATCAAGTGTGTGTCGTTTAATAAGAGGTACTAACAATTTAAAGTAGAGAATTTGCCGGGGTTGTTACTGAACTGTAAATGTGCCGTGCAAGAATGGAAAGATAGCGCGGCATGACAGGCATATCCACAACTTATCACCTGTGAACTTGAATATATATTTAATATTTTACCATGTCTAGGAAAGCTCTGCTTCCCCTTCTTTTATTCCCTTCATTCTTTCTTTATCCCCCTCAGACACAACGCAGGCGTTTCTCCGTCGAGACTTCCTCGGATGCCTTTACTTACGTGCCTCTGCAGTTTTTAGATACAATATATTCTGCATCAGATTTCATTGTCCATACCCTACATCTTACATTACCATTGAACGACTAAACTGTAATGAAATGCAGTGAATTTGGTCGAAAGAAAGTATCGATAGCGATCAATGCAGCCCTGTCTACCCACTACAAAGCAGCAACATATCATCGAGCTGTTTTCAGTCCAGCAGAGTCTCAGTCAGATAATCACATAGTAGTCTGTCTAGGACGAAATTAACTGGAGCATCAAGGTCACTGTGTGTGTGTGTGTGCAAAGATCCATGTACATGCCAAAGCTCACCTTCTGTGCAGCACCGACACAAGCTCCTCTACAATCCTCTCTCTCCCTTAGTCCGTCTTTCCTCCCAGTCTCTGTCACTTCATTGTTAGCTGAGGTGGCACTCTTCCCCCTGCACCGACTGATACAACGATGATGACTGACTGCCCAGCTAACGTAATACATTTCTGCCTTGCGCTCTCTGCGTGTAGGGGGGGGGGTCACACACCAGCCAGTGGGTCAGCAGTGGTCAATGCGTTTGTGCTTTCTAATGTACCAGAATGGCCCATTAAGCTCCAGTGGCCTAATGCTTTGGTTGAAATATGGGAGCATTATTAAAGAGGGTCGACATTTCAGTAAGCAATCAGACATGGTTCACTAACACGGCCGCTACTGTACAGACGAAGAGAAAAGAAAGAGAGAGGCTTCACTATCTGCGGCTCATTGTCTTTGTTCTAAGTGATCACCTGTGTTGATACTGTGTTTGTGTTACTGAGTAACGGTGGATAAGACTCTGGAACTAGATGTCATCCGGTAACTACTCTACATTTCACAGCATTGAAAAAGCTTTCATTAACTTCCTCCTCTTGAAAACATAAAGCTTGAGGGCGCGTGACCCATTCAGCTGGAAATTTACATCCTGATTGGACAGTTATTTTCTCCTGTTGCCACTATACCAACACATGACAAAGTAGTTCATTTCCTAGAGCACTGGTTGTTCAAAGCCGTAACACCGAGGGCCACCCTGAGACAACACTGAGACAACTGCAAATAAGCTATAAGCACATCCTTCTTGCAGTTTACCTATGGATGTACTGACAGCTATCATTGGATACTTACATTTAAAAGTGTAACGATTCTCTGGAAAGTTATCAACTTAAAGGAGTGTCATTTTCAGATGAATTTCTAAGTGGCCTTATGGACATTAATTCAACATCTGGAATGATCTAAAAGAGAGCTGAGTGACTGACTCTGAAAATGAGTATGATAGTCAATGCAAATTCACCTCACATAAAGTCCCTTTGCCTCCTCTTCCTTTGTGCCTCCCCTGACACGTCCATTTGCAAGCTTTTTTTTTTTTTTCAATTTGTGTAGCTGAGGTGAGAACAAAACAAACTTGGCAGTTGTTTCCCATGGGAATCAAAATAAAGCTTGAACGGTTGTCTACCGCTTGTCAGAGGAAGTTTGAATCTTTCTCAGCATCCTTGGGTGTTAGGCCACTGGGTAACATGAACCTTGAGTTATGGTGGCTGGCACCTGGATGATATTTCACAGCTCAAATCCCAATGAGTTACACCCTGTCGAAGTTCTGCTCTTTTGGGAGTTTTAGGTTACATAGTAAACCAGACACAGTCCATTTAATCCTACACATATGGATTAGAAGGGTAAAAAAGGTGGAACTGCTTTTCATAAAATTAAATTACATTACAATTACATTGATCCAGAAGTATATACACGAAAGCATGGATGGACTCCTAAAGGTCCACCCGAAGTTCCTTACAAGCTTACTGACCATCTGTCCAGTTCTGTAAATCTCTGTAAGCCCTGCAGACCTCTCATGACTAGATGTTTTCTCTCTGTATATGAGGACAGAAAGTTTCACGGGACACAGGATTTTTCATTATACTGTGCTTTGTTTCTATCGTAATTTTTCGTCACCTTGTGCAAGAATCTTTGTCCTGTTTTGGAATAGCTGCTAATTCCCATTGTCTCCCATTTTGCTCAGTTTTTTAATAACTTTTAGTTCAAACACAGCTCATTGTTTTGAGCTGAACAGAACAAAAAGCTTTTTTAGGGACTGACAAATTACATCCCTTGCTTTTTTTTGCAGTAAAAGCAAAAAAAAAATATGAGTCATTACAGAATATGCAATCACATATACGCATATACTCAAACCATGTAGGAGGGAAGAGAAACCTCTCGTTAAACCGATTATCATTCGCTTTTGTGAGTCATTGTGCTCCATGTAATGTAGAGTAATCCCTGGTTGTTGGGAATATGAATGTCATCTTTAGCCAAACTGGGAGAACTACAAACACATTACATATACCCTTGTGGATGACAACAACCTAATACTCCCACTCTGCCCAGGGAAAACCATATCCATTTGGACATACACATAAAATGCTGTGGCTTGAGTCTCATAGCTAGTGCAGTTGTTCAAAGGTATAGTATGATTGTGTGTGCACTGAATATGAAGCTCCAGCAAATGATTGGTTGGTAACCTAGGAATGAACTAGCCTGCCCATGTCTAAAGGTAAAAAAATATATATATGTTTACCAGGTCAAGATAGGGGTGACAGCAGGGTGAAGAGTGGCATGCTGTTTTCCGTCAATAGCTCCTTGAGAAACTGGATTTTTTTCTACTGCACTGCTGAGGCTGGTTGACAGACTCAGACAGTGTGGCAAATGAAGGGTTAAACAATACAGAACCAGAGTGGTTGTGACCCATGATGAGAAGCCAAGGTCAAGGTTTGACTGAGAGTGATTCTCTGTGTGATTGTGGCCTGACTGTGGAAGGGCGTGCCCCACATGGGTCTGACCCCACAAGGCACGGCGGTTTTCTGACTTGGCACAACACTTGGCTGAGAGAACTGCTACTGTGGTGCAAGGATGCTACAGTCTAAACACTGCTCTCTACTTTGTGTAGTGGTTTTCAGAAATGTGGAGTTTCAGAAAGAAAGTACACTCTGGAGTTCAGCTGCAAAGCTCCAAACGTTTACCCACGAGGTACACTTGCTATGCTCTCGCAATAACAGGTTTGATTATAGCCTCAGCAGAGGTTCAACGTATATGTCATTTACAGAGTTATTTTAGGAGGTGTGTTAAACTTTATCACACTTTCTAGAGGATGTGTTTTAGCAAAAAGTCTTCTGATCAAGCATCTGTAGTTTTATTCAAGCTTGGAGCCCCTGAGATATACTGTATTAATAAAGTGTTGTATTTAACAAGTGTTCCTGTGTGTAGGCTTGAAGGCTTTTAAAGGTTATAAACTGTGCTGTAAACAATGCCTTCACAGGCCAAGCTGAGGGCCATGTCTCTGAGGAGTGGAACCAGCAGACTTGTTTTACAGCCACAGACCAAACCCAGCTTTTATCATCCCTGAACGGCTAACACATCGTTAGAGAGAGGGGAGTGAAAGCAGGAAAAATAAACAAATGGCCTCACAGCATTCATAAAAGCAACAGGCTACAACGAGTATCAGAGATCTTTTAATTGGTCATTTGGGGATGATTCTTTTTAAATTTAAAGCCCTCCAAGGTTTCTGAGGCTGAAATTTCAAAAGATTAACTCCACTCTATCTGTGGCCAAGGTCAACTCCGGTCAAACCATGTTTTATTTTAATGGCTGCCAATGAAATGGAGAGTAGTATGAGAGAATATTTCTGGATTTTTATATCTTTCATTTACCCATCCCACATAATTTCCCCCAACATACTGTATATATTTTCCTCTATCTTCTTTTTTTTGGTTGTCTTGTTAAAAGGTTCTCTTGTCCTGCACCCGTACGACCAACGACGTCGCCCCTAAGCACGCATTAGATTTAAATAATTTATTGCACACTTATTTGTGGCTTCATGGTGGTTTGTTTTACATGATTCACTTGTTGCCTCGGGGGCCACAGCACAGCCACGGTAATTTGGGTTGTAGTTCTTCTAGCTGTAAAAATGTGCTTGTTTTTCTTGCTTCAAATAACCTTCAAGCACAGCGCCACATGCGTGGAGGTTCTTACTGACCTTGCCTTTATCTTTAGACTTTCCGAAAACTCAGGTGTTTATTTTTCAACCGCTCATTGCAAATCGTTTTCCTCGCATCAGCTTGACCAAATAGTTGCCATTCTTCAGCAGCCCATTACCACAGGGCAGCATTTAAAGTGAATTGGCTCTTCATTTATGTGAGCGCCTACTGCCACCCTCTATTTACACCACTCACAGGAAAACCATTTATGTCCCAGAATTGGTTCCACATGTTGCCATTGTTGCCGGCCTGGGCCTGGCAGTACTGTAGAGCAGTAACTTTGAGGGCTGGCAGACTCAAGACTGGCGTGGCCTCTGATGCTGGGTGTAAATATTTATATATCTTGTCATTTTGCCTTTGTGTCAAATGCACCGTGTCAGAGCAGGGAATAACAAATGGGATGTGAGTGATGGGCTGTTCTATTTTGAGGAGGAGGGAGACAGGGGTTAAGGGGATAAGATGGGACCGAGTCGAAGAAGTGTGTGTGTGTGTGTGTGGTTGTTGGTTTCATCTTGGCGAAGAGCTTTGGCTGCTCTCTAAATTTTTATCCCAATCCGTGTGTGTGTGTGTGTGTATACGCACGATTACGCCTCTCTGTCATCGGCAGCCAGTCTCCAGATTCGGGCAACTGCTGTACAAGCATGGCTGTGTGATGGGATTACATTATCACATGCATTTAAAGTGCAGCTGATATGAACCCGTGTAACTTGCAGAGCAGAACTGAAATCTAAGAAGTGAGATAGGGGATAGGATTTGGTTTTTAGAGGATTTTTATTAGCTTGGGGTTTTCCTCCTGTTTCCTTTTCTCCTTGGGTGATCTGTTGGCTTTATATGGGATCAAGGAGAGCTCCCTGAAATTAGCAAACCCGTCACAACCCATCTGAAAACAAATAAATGCCAGAGTTCAAATCACTGTGATAGTAACACAGAATCTTGTTTTTGAAGTCTTTTCAAGTCAACCCCCATAAGTTTGACTCCTCTATATATTTAGCTGCAAAGCTTTGGGAGGGTCCACCCCTGCTGTTTATGAATGTTTATGAATAGTCCTTGGCCTCGTCACAAAGAGCCATAAATTCTTTGAGTGCTGTTGTGTTCAATTACGTCCTTTTGCCCCCTTTTGCTCACTCCAAGAAATATCCCCTCTCTCTGTCTCTCTCTCTCTCTTCTCTCTCTCTCACACACACACACTCACACACTCCATCACCCCATTAGCGAGCCTCCCCCAGTGAGTCAGGGAGATTTATGGGGAGAGGCTGGGTTCGTCAAGCGCCGTCTTCCCCCCCCAGGGGGTGTCACAGCCACATTTGTATGCCAGGGATCCTCTCGATGGCGTAAAAAACAAGCCCAGTGGAGCCAAAGGATTGGCACATCCAAAACTTTGTGTATCCCTCCTGAATAAGCAGAACAGAAGCCATTAAGCAAAATGAAATCTTCGGGGTGAAAGTTGGTCGTGATCTCCCAGATATTTATTTCTCGGCTTCTAATGAAAATGTATTAGCGCTGTGAAACCTGGAGTCAGACACGGGATGCTCTCTTTGCTGTCGTGGTTCTCTTGTAGTTCGTCACTGGAGACTTGAAAGAGAACAAGGGAAAATGTCTTTGCATACACTGGCACTGTCTCACAGCAGATGATATTGTTTTGTTAGGAGAGCCAGAGTTTGGTCCCACTACGTGAGCTGGAGGAGGCAGATGTTCTTTGGAAGCTCCCATTTTCTTGCTGTTTGTCTTCGTTTTGAATCACTCCGAAATCCCACGTTTGTCACAGAAACCCGAAGCACTTCCTTTTGATGCAGTCAGGGGAGAATGTGCTTTCATTTGAAACGCTGTCTGACAGGTGTGCCTGAAGAAGCAGATAATGTGTTTCGAGGAGGATATTCAAGCTGTCCTCTCCCTCTGTTCCAGCCCTGATGGAAAGCTTCCTGGTAATTTGAAAAAAAGTCCCTTTGAAATTTTTAGCCTGGGAATAGCTCACAGATGTGGTGATGAATGATTTTTAAGACAATTTAGTAACCATTGTTAAATGCTCAATGCCTTGCTGGTGTTCTGGCATCTTGCTCAAAAATACTAATTTACCCCCATCTGGGGAAAATGTCCCATGTACAGTGATGAATTTCTTAAAGTGTAATCCAACCTGTGTATATACAGTATTACTGGGGTCAGTTCTGACCATAGCTCAGGCACGTGATGAGCGATGGAGAGCACACATCGCCTTAATGACTGAGTGACCACCCTTGACTAACCCTATCGGATAACCAGACGGTAGACAGGCCGTCCTCATCGCTTGGCAACCACCGTGGGGCCTGTGATTCGATTGGTCAGGGGTTAATGGCTTGGGCGCCATGAGAAGAGGCATGTTGTGGATAAGATGTCAGTGTCTGTCTGGGATGTCTCTCTCTCTCGTTATGTGTGTATGTATGTATCAGCCATAGCATGTTAGCGGAGACCGAGTCAGTCTCCATAAAAAGTCAGAATCTGGTCATGGTCTTCACGAGTATATGTTACCATGAAAGCACTCAATCAACAGTAGTTTTTAATGGTATTTAGAAATCAAAGGACTTCCCACAGAGTCATAAGACATCTAAATTTCACCCCTTTGTAAACTTCCACTTATGAATAGAGGTTTCAGGACTGGTCTTATGGGTTGTAAGAGAGGGGCCTGAGAATCACTAATGTCTCGGTACTTTGATCCATGCAAAATGATTTTTTGAAGGAGTGACCTTATCAGCCAAGAACAGCTCTAAGCACTTTTGTTCTGTCTTCTTCTATCTCCTCTTCCTTTCCTCCTGTAGCAGAGCTCTGGTAAGACTTTGACTTTGACCTGACAAATTTCTTAAGGCACTGAAAAAATGAAATGTGCTAAACTTTGTCATCATACGACAATTGCAAATGTGCCTCAAATAAAACAAATAAAATATAATGATATAGATTTTTTTATTACCTTGGGGACACCACTTGTTGTATATGAGTCAACTTCAATTTCATATAGTGCCGAATCATAACAAATAATATCAGGACACAGGGAACACTCCATATTATAGCAGCAGCACTAAATAATAATTTTATAATAATTTAATTACAATGACAAGTGTTGTGCAGTGGCATGTCCAGATGCTGCAGCTCCAGAGTCAGAGATAGTTACAGAATGAGGACAGTGAGGAAAAGCAGAACTTAGCTGAAGACATGCAGCAGTTTCAAATACAGAGAGAGAGAGAGACAGAAAAAGTGAAGCATTTATTACATCATGTCAGATCACCCTGTAGCCTTGGCGATAGTTGGAAGCTCACCTGATCCAGCCTTAACTGTCAGCTTTATCAAAGAGAAAAGTTTAAAGTCTAATCTTAAATGTGGAGATGGTGTCTGACACCCAAACTCAAACTGGAAGCCTGGTTCTGCAGAGGCCTGACAGCTGAAGGCTCGGCCTTCACTTGGAAACTCTAGGAACCACAATCTGGCCTGCAGTTTCAGAGCAGAGTGTTCTGCTGGGATAAAAGAAACTCCTTAAGATACGATGGAGCTGGGTCATTAAGGGCTTTTTATGTAAGGAGGAGGACTTTCAGTTCTATTTTGGATTTAACAGGGAGTCGATGCAGAGAAGCTAACACTGGAGAAATGGGATCTTTTTTCCTGTTCAGTACTACTCTGCCGCTTAGTAACTTAATTAGCAGTTAGTGGGACACTCTGAGAATAGGGACTAAGTCTATAGTCCTGAGGTAACAAATGGACAAGTATTTGGTAATGATTTTGAGAATGCTTCTAATTTTCTCAGTATTGCACAGGTGAAAGAAAGTGGTGTCACATACTTGTTTAAGTAGTAGATAACAACAGCAGAACTGGAGGTTAAGGTAATAGCTTTCAGGGTAACTGTAGTATGATAAGATGGGGGGAGGTTTAGGGCCAAAAATAGTCGGCCTACTTTCATTTTTATCTGGACTCAAATGTTAAAAAAAAAAAAAAAAAAGACAGGTCATCCATATCTTAAAGACATGCCTGAAGTTTGACTACCTGATTAGTTTAATCTGGCTTTATAAATAGTAAGTGGTCATCTGCGTAGCAATGGAAATTTATATAGTGCTGCATGATAGCATTGCCTGAATGAAGCATATAAGGTCAAAATCCTAGTTATCCTAGCACCGAACCCTGAGGAACTCCATAACTAAGTGTTGTTTACGCAGAGTAATCATTGACCAGACTGGAGCCCATGCAATATTTATGACTTCAAATCAGCATAGTTCCTTTATAAGATCTTGTGATGGTGGTGGTGTCACATGTAGCACTAAGATCTAAGATCTAAGAAGAGAGACGAAGAGAGGCGAAGAGAGACGAGTCCATTGTCAGAGGCCATGAGCAGATTGTTCGTAACTTTCAGTTATGCCGTGTCTGTGCTGCCCTACATCTAGAAAATCTTCAAACATACCATCCATATGCAAATATATCACATAATTGAATACCATCCCTATGCAAATAATCACACAATATGCTTGGAAGAGCTTTTTTAAGGCTTTTAGAATTAAAGGGGTGGATCTATAATTGGCTAAAACATCTGGATCAAGAGTAGGCTATTTTTAGTTGTAATTAAGGCAAACTTAAAAGCCTGAGGTACAGAGCCTATTAATGAAGAAATATTTATCAGCCCCAATACCGAAGTGTTAATTAAAGGTATGCTTTGCCTTTAATTAACACTAACATGTTGAACAGCCTAGTTGAAGTAGGTTTTAAAAGACAGGTTGGTGGTTTGATGAAGATACTGTTGAAGGGAACTCAGATTAAAACGAGGGAGTCAGTTCTACAGATCACTGTACAAAGTAATATGTCCATGCCACATGTGGGAAGGAGGTGATTTTATTTCTCTAATAATTAAAATTTCATTTGTATAGTACTACTCGATACTACTGAGAAATAAAGGAACACATTGTTCAATATAGACCGCCAGCCTGGCCACAGTGCTGAAGGCACACCTGGAGCTGTTCTTATTTTCTCCCATTAAAAATGAGTGTTAGGTGGTTCTGACATTACAATGGGCTTTTTTTTTCATTTCCTTCTTTTTAATA
>OMNW01001093.1:11229-23577 GCA_900303245.1 Selene dorsalis | reverse complement strand
TTATAGCACAATAAAACTATTATGCTAATGATATGGAAATCGATATCGTTGGGCTGCAGTGTCATTTAACAGCTGCACGGAACATAAATCACATTTTTAATTGTAAGCTGTTAACATTTCCACATTATTGCTTTGTGTTTTATATTTTTTTTCTCCATGTGAGTGTGTGTGTGTGTGCGTGTGTGTATTGATATCTGCTGTGATATAAACCAGCAAATGCTGAAGGCATACAACATCTGTATCTTTCAAAGTAAGATCATGTGCTGGTTGCAAATATTATAATTTTTCTTGACCTTGTGTGACCCCAACTATTGGTCTTACCCCGTCAACAAGTTTTGAGATAAACTACAAATTAATTTTAAGCACCAAGAAAAAAAACCCTGCCATAAAAAAGTCATAAAAAGCAACACACAAGGAAAAAGAGCTCAAGAGTGGCTTTAAAATGTTTTTGTTTTTTTTATTATCACTTGTTATGTTTACATGACATGGTCGTCTATTAATGTCATTACATAAATACAACAATTACTGCTCATTAGTCTATGGTCATGTACTATGATTATTGTGTTTGGACAGCATGTAAACACCACACTCCACAGTATGCAACATGAGTCACATGACAATTTTCAGTCAAGGAAACAAAACTGGGAAATAATCATCTCCATAGGTTTTTTTGGTTTCAATCATCGGTTGTACTGATAAAACGTATAGGTAGGACGTTATATTAGTAAGTTTTAATAATATGATAATGTTCTTTAAAACAGTCCCGACACTACCTGCCTGTCTAAACTCCAATCCTTGAATCAGTTTTGTTTCTTTTATAATTTATAGCCAAACAGAAATTATTTCTCTGATCATTACACTTTCTTTGATCCTTTTCTTTTCGTTGCTCACTAGGGTATCCTTACTTGAACTGAAGCTGCTGTTGCTGCCACCTGATGATTGGTTAATGATAAACCCAGTCATTACTTTTTAAGGGAATACTTGCTAATTATCAAAGACAACACATTTCTCTTAAATTTTAAATGAAAAAGAAAATCTGAGATGTTGAGTGGCCTGCAATTGCATTGTGGGTGTGTTTATAGCTGTAAATTACCAAATTGATGCTCATCATTTTAGTATATTATAGCAGTGTTAATACCACAGGAAATATTTAGCATTAAAAAAAAAATAGAGACATTATACAATACATTTAGACATTATACTATTAATGCTATAACTGTTTTACATAATATTATATAATTCTAATTATGGAGATATAACTATAATTGATGGGAGCAAAAGGAAATAAATGTTTGCACAGAGTACAAGCATGTTTTTTTTTTCATTGTAACATAAGTGTAATGCATATTTATCAGGAACATGGCATTATTGTGCACTACAATTTTAAATTGTAGACGGGGAGATTATTCAAGTGATTCCTTCTGTTTTCAGCTGTCTGTGCAGAGTTCAGGTGTCTGATATGTTTCGGGTTATTCAGGTTACCAAAAGGCCACAATGAGTAATAGCAACAGTCCGATAAAACAACTAAAACGACAACAGGATGCGTATAATACCACAAGAGCAGACAACGGAGAGAGGTGTGAAGCAACACAGCAGTGTCAGGGAAAGTAAAATGTGGCATGCATGCGGTGATAAAATCTGAGCTCAGCTGTCCAGGGGTCACGGCTGGTGGAGCGCGAGATATGGCCGCTAATAGAGATGATTGATTATACCGGGAGTGACCCAAACACATCTGAAACGTGAGAAATTATTAAACACATGATCTGTGTCTTTCATAAAAAGCTGTTTCTTTTGGTTGTGATACAGGCAAATGCAAAGATTTCCTATGCAGATAATATACAAACAAGATTAAACAGTGTTTTCTGTCCCGAGTAAAGTTCAGAGTTGATACATGATACCTGTTTTCAGTGTAATGCTTTTATGTCAAAGCTGACCAGCTGATATGGTGTTTACATATTCACTATATACAACTGTATTTTATTAGCATCTGCTGCAAAGTTATCTTACTTACTTACTGATACATTTTTGATACATTGTGACATATACAAACATGCTTTTGTGCTGTATGTGAACTCAATGTAAACACTGTGTAAACAAACACAACAAATAGGTCATAATAGATTGTATTTGATACATTTATTATTTTATTTCTTTTAATACTATCGTGTTAAATAGGGATTACCCTTAAGCCTAAAGGTGAAAGGAAACTCTGCCTAGTCCTGATATGACATCGATATTTACTGAAAATACAGCCTCTTATCACATGTTTGATATGCAAAAATGTAAACATATTTGGAACTCTGCCTGTGCCCTTGACATAGTTATTGTTGTATGAGGGGCATCACAATCTAAGCAGATTATGTTTTCATATGTGGTCCCTCAAGGAGTGATATTTAAATCAGCATGCATTGTGCACTGAGGCGTACGTTCACCTTTTTTTGAGCATGATGGATGTGCATTCTACTCCAAAATGATAAGAGTCATTATTTGATGATCAACCATCCATTATATGGTGTACATTTGGAAGTCCTCATAAATAAGGTTCACTAAGTCATGTGTATGAAGTAATTCTGCGTAATATTGCATCAAATAGTGATATCTGACACTCATGACTTTGAGTGTAATTTCACATCTGCGATGTGTCCTACCTGACTATATTAACATGAATAAATTACTGGAAACATTGCATTTGTGTGCATGTGTGTGGCCTACAGTAGCCTTAGCACTATTCATCTGCAAAAGACCTGTTTTAAACTCTCAGAGGAATCTGTTGTTGAGGATAATAACATTTACATTTACTCTTACTTCCTATTAGATGTTATTTAAATGTTATTCAAGGCTCCCTGTGCATCTGGTATCTGTAGCACATGCAATTTATTTATTGAAAGTTTTTGGTCACACATGGAAAGTTAAGCAGATGGTGCATCCGTAGCACTCTTGCATGACACCTGCTCATGCACACGCGCACACACCCTCGGACGCACACACACTTAACAAGACCATCAAGAGAGCCAGAGAGTGTGGGGCCCCTTTGAATCTTTCTTTCTCTCCTCTCCTCTGCTGCTCTCCACCCCCCCCTCCTTCCCTCATTCTCCTGATGCCGTTATATGTATTATCTTTATGCCTGCCCATCTCTGGACACGGACGCCTCTTGTTTCGCCATTTTAAACAGATCTAATCAGCAGTGTGTTAAACAAGAGTGGATCTTTTATGCATTGGGTGTTAGGACAAGCAAATCACCGCTGTAGATCAACCGAATAAACAACTCCACCCTGATTCAATTACAACAGCTGGGGTCTGTGCTTTTATCTGGCGTGGACATCATTTCAATCAAAATGTAAAATAATCCAATCCAATAGATGCAATAGCTGAGATAGGATACAGACTGCTGAGCCTAGTTGTTTTATTTTTTTTTTTAAGGGAAGAAATACAAGGCTTTCTCTGCCTGTTCCCTTGCTCTCTCTTTCTTTCTGACAGCTATCAAGAAGTTCCCATTCCCAAACTCCATTACCTTGTGTAATAGCATTCAAAACTGAATTGAATGGAAGGAGAGGAAGAGATTGTTGGCCATATTTTTATTACTCAAAGCTGTTTTCCAAGACACAGCCTGCTGCACTTTTATTCATTTAATTAACAGTAGCATCCATTTTTTTTCTTGTCCCCCTCATGGACCTCCTCGCCTTTTTGTCTTACAGGCAACAGCAATTATTGTGTAAGATCATACTTAGCGGGAATTGAAAAGTCGGCATAGGCGGTATTAATGGCAAGTTAATGTAAATGTTTTCTCTCTAAGTTATGGATTTGATGGCAATAGGATACAGGCCACTGCACTTTAGCCCCCTTTAATTAACTGAGCAGAATGCACCATGACAGAAATTTGGAACAATCTCGAGAAAGAAGAAAAAGAGAGAGACAGCATGCGAAAGAGAGAGTGATTTCTCTCTGTAATAATGTTCAAGGAAATTGAATGTAGGAGAATGTACAACAATGTTAATAATATGGCTTGGTCTATCTACAATAATGTAATCTAATAGAAAGCAATTAATTTAGGACACAGGCCACTGCACTTTTTACTCATTTAATTAACACATGGGATATTTGCAAGGAGCTGGATATAAAGCTTTATGAAGTATTACACCTCCCCTGTCACACCATAAGATGTGTTGGCTTAACCCTCACTAAGGTAAATTATACATAGTGTAAGCTGTAATCAAACTTGTTGACCAAGTTTTTTCAATATATACATCACACTATAGCCAATGCAATTTACACAAAGTACATTATTACCCATGTAGGAGGTCATAAACTGACCAGCACAACCTAAGCAGAGTGTGAAAGTGTTATACTATAGTTGTAGTACTAAAAGTTACAATGATCAAGTAGTTGTGTCCATTTGTTTATGATTTCACCTGAACTCTCGCTCAAACAAGTTTTTATTTTGTGAGAAAAGGTGGTTTGGCATCGACATGTTTCCTGAAGCAGAATTACACTAGTAATGCTACTGAAGTAGGCCTTCAAAAGCATCTAAAGAACTACTATAACCGTACCTATAGCCAACAATATCCTGAGCCTTCTCCCTTAGTGTTTACTGGAAATTGTATAATTTCTCTCATCTCAGTCTGGTGCATGAGTTCTTCATAGTGTCCTTCTTCAGGTTAAGCACACAAAGGTTTCCCCATGCAGAACCCCGACTGGGATAAACACAGCCTCCCTCCCCAGTCACCTAATGACTGGCCAGAATTTCTCCGAGGTCAACAGAAAAACCTTCACCACATAGATTCAGCTCAACTAAGTTTGAGGTCTTTGTGAACTTCATTGCTCCCATCATAGCTGTTGTTCACCACAAGGTTCTTGGGTTGTCTCTTCAGCCTTTCTGATACACAGACATTTTTGGTTCACTCTTACTATAAGTAGATTTATGAGGACTATATGGGACTTACCACACTTCCTGCAATCACATAAGTTAAACTCTTCAGTTATTTGGAGAAAATGCCATCTGATGATTGTCTTATAGAGAAAAGGAGAGAATTCCCAGGAGCCAGATTTAATACCCCGGGGTCAGCTCACCTTTGCTTGCCATCCCATATGCACCAGCTGCCTACACCTCGACTAACAGGTGTTAGGGCTCACATGGCAGTGGCCCATTTTGTTCTAACCAGGCCTCATGGGTACAAGCCCAGCCACCATACGTTTGTCTATGTACAGGCTCACCTGTCATGTTTGGAGGGAACCCAGTCCTGTTGGTTTGTGTTTATCTCAATTTGGGTTGAATGATTTGGAGCATAAACAGTGAGGGAAAAATACTCTTGTATTTTTCATTTGAGTGGTAATCTTAATTAAAAATAACTAAGCATGTAACAGAGTCTGTACCATCATTCTCAAACCTGTTGTTTGACAGATATCTTTATAAACTGTCAGCAGTTGTTTTGACTGTTTCTGGATTGAACAGGGACAAAATCTTAATCCAGGCAGCGAAACTTCCTCCTGATGTCTCCATTCACTACCTTGGTAACTTTGTGACATTTGTGCATGGCAATTGTAACCAGTTCCCACACATACTGACTACTCACATAAGTAATAACATAAACCTCTCTTTTTTTATTGAAATGTCCCAACATTGATTTTCTCCCTTTCCCCTTTTTTATAATGTAGGCATAGTAAAGGTTATAGAAGTAATGAGAAGGAGGGGAGGCACACTGCCACTTTTCCAGCTCCCTTACACCCAAACAAGCATTTTATAATTCATCACCAGGCCATGACAGATGAGTCCTGCTGGAGAATATTAGAAAATGTCTCAAATCTCATATATATGCTAATGGTATGCTGAGACCGGTTTGGTAGTGTGGCAGACTTTTTAATCTGCTCTTGCTACTACTAGGACCACTGAGTGAAAGTGGAGGAGACACGTCTTTGCACTTCAACGATTAATGATCAAACAAACTTTGCTTTTCGGAAGCAGGACAGAGACAGAGAGTGAGACAGAGGGAAAGGAAGTGAGGGAGATGCTATTAAGAAAGAATGGTGTAAAGACAAACGGGGCGGGGCTTGTTCTTTGTAATATCGTGAATGTGTAATACCACATTGCATAAATTTGCTTTTTTGACCATAAAAGATGTTGAATTAGTCCCGTCACCACTGCTTAGTCACTGTGCTGTATTGTGATCCATTTCATTTTCATTTTGATTTATGGCATTTAGTGTTCTGCACCAATGCATTATGCATTTCTGTTAAGCAAGGGACTTGTAATAGAGATATCACTGTGATAAACATATTTATGCCCAGTGCAGTTATCTGTTACATTAAAAAAAAAAAAGTCAAATTATGTTTTTCTTTTTTATGTCTTGCAATGTAATAATAATGATGTGGTGGTATGTTGTTACAAATAGTACAGTCCACCAAAAAGAAAAATGAGGGATACAATTTGCATTACACTGATTGTTGGTGACATTACTATATTGCACCACATGTTCTCAGTGATAAACTGAATTGAGTAATTGAAATGGACTCCCACTCCCTATCTGTCCTTTTCAAATAAGTTGCCTCCTCTCTCTCTCTCTCTCTCTCTCTCTCTCTCTCTCTCTCTGTCTCTCTCTCCCTCTGTCCGTTCAGTCTCTGTCAGTTTTCTCTGTCCTCTGTATGATATTTGTCAACTATGTTAATTTTCTTAAGCCTGGAAATGGAATACAGTTCCCAGAAAATGCATCAAAACTTTTCTACGCATTCAAAATCTGGTTTTTCCTCCTTGTATTTTAATATATTGCATCCTGTAAGAAGCATAGAGACAGATAGGGTTTCATATTTGCAAAGTCTACCTTCCCCATTCCCTTTGTCTCCCTCTTCTAAACCTGTGCACGTCTATGCAAAACATACACTAAAAGTGATAACATAATCACTCAAAGCCCACGATTCCTTGCTCTATTGGAGCTTGTGATGAGGCATTAATAACAGTGAGACTGGCGCTTTATTTTTTATAAATTACATATGTCAAAGATAAAACTGCTTTGTTGAATGCCCATAGGTTGGGCACTAGGATAATAAAGGTTTGCATAATTCTAAGAACATCCTCTCTTGACAAAACAAAACAAAAAAACAACAGATGCACCAACAGTTTGAAACAGACATTTTCTATATAAATCTTTGCTTCACAGTATCTTAATAAATGTAAAACTAAAATGAAAAGTAAAACAGTCAAACAACTCTTGTTTAGTGCAGTCAAAGAATTATCGTTTCACTTGTAACAAACACCTTTTTGATGAACCCAACATTTCTATGAAAGAGCAGCAGTATGAAACCTGGATGTCTAGAACTGCCTGTAACTTTTAATCACTGTTTACATTATAAAAATATTACAATATTTCCTTGTCCACACGAACTGTCAAATTACTTGCTACCAGGACCACATATACATATACATATACATATACATATACATATACATTGCACCAGATGTGATTGCGTCCTTCCTAAGGAAATTACATTGAAATTTATTAGGATGCAATTGCACAGCATTTGTTGTTTTGGGGTACAAAGAGCATAAGTCAAACATATTTACTTTGTGGCAGTGTGGATTTAAGATGCTGAGGGCAAGCTGTCGCTGGCCTATGGGGGGATTAAATAGCAGGGGTATTTTCAACAAAAGTCATTTCCAGTTTATTTGAACCCCTTTTAACGTCTTGCTCGACCTCACTAAGGAACTGGACCCTCTTGGGTAATTAAAGAAAAAACAAATCAAGTATGTGATTCAGTATGTTTTCTGATTTTAGCTCCCTACTGTAATCTACTCCCAACACATGCGCTCTCCTAGAGCATTTATCTTTGCTTTGATACAGGGGTAATGGATTTGATTGTAGTTGCCTCTTCTCACATTACACAGTATGTCCCCTCGTATTTGTTTGGATCACGTCCAACTTCCTGTTTTTCTGTCTCTTCACTCCTCCCCCTGCTGCGAAGACCTGCCTCGTCTACTAACTGACAACAGTGACAGAAAATTATTACACGTCATTACACTTCTTAAATCACAATTTACCCAGCCTCAGCAAATTATTCTCTGGTGGGTGCCAGGGGTAATGGAAACTGTCTTCTCCACTTTACGTCCAGTGCCTCTCCTGCTCTGTCAAAACCACGATGAGTGTCTGTCTCTATAGGAGCAGCAAAGAACAAGTACTTCCTCCCATTCATTGTTCCCCATGTTCTTCCTTCCTCTCTTCCTTCTCCTTCTCTTTCATCCACTCCTAATATTTCTCACCTTTCTTTCTACTTGGATCACTTCTATGTTCCTTCCTCCTGTGCACCTCCAAAATACACAGTGTGTCTCCTAAGGCTGACATTGTTGCCAAATTGGACATAGTACAGATAACCAGAGGTGCAGTACTCAAGTGTCGATTGGATTTGTTTCTAGATGGACCAGTACTGACAGGATGTTGTCTTACTCAATTTTATTTAACTGACAGAGCAAAGACAGTTTTTTTTTCCTTACGGGGTAACGTGGCATTTTTCATGGAGCATTTTTCAAAAAGCAAATGAACTTATTTTCTCATACAATACCTGATGGATACAACTCAGGTTAGAAGACACAGAGGGGAAAGGGGAAGTATTTTGTCTAACCCCTCAGTATTACATTGTCTTTGCCCATGTGATTTCACTTCAGTGCTCACAGAATGTTTTTTGCTTTCTTTCTGGAGTGGACCATTCATGCTCTTTTGACTTATGGGCTGCATTTTGTGCCAGCAGTTTTCATGAGAGGACAAACTACTCTGGGGCATTAGCCCGCAGCCCTTTAGATAAGGGCCCTCCCCTCTTTCCTCTCGTTTTCTGTCTTTCTTTCTGTCTGTCTATTTCTTAGCTCTTCTCTGTGAAAAATAAAAGTCTTTCTTCTTTCTCACACTTTCTTCCATCTAAACCCTTCTCTCTCTCCCTCACCTTCTTCTCATATGCATTGTCCATCTCCCCTTTTTCTCTTCATTTTCTTTTTCTTGATGACTGTACTACCAGGCCACTTGCTTATATATTTTTTTTCCTGGACAGAGGTCAAAAGGGCCTGTAGACCCACCAAGCGACCACATTTAGAAGAGTAACTATGTCTCCCAGACATTTGTCTCACCTTCATCTGAAATCATTTTGGGTAGCTGGTAGGCCAGGATGAATGGGCCTGCTGGTTTGTGCTAAGTGCCCCCAAATCATCCAGGGATTTGAGCAGAGAAAAAGAGAGCAATAGCTGAAGACCAACTGAGGAGGGAGAAAGAAGAACAGAAGGACTGCAGTGGAAGTGAGGGGTGAAGAAGGAAACACTTTATTCTACAATCCTTCCTCCTTTAATTCCCATTACTGCCTTTTTCTCATCTTCCATACCTTTGCTCAACAGTCAGTCCTCCCTCCCTGCCTGTTCCATTACGCCTCAGTGGGAGAATGATGATGAATCGCCTGGCTGCAAGGAAGCAAAATATATCAAGTCCGGGTGGGTTTGGGAATTGGTTAAGTACTTCTGCAGAGCCCTGACCTCATAATCGCTGTGAGCCTGCGAGGACCTCCTGATTTATAAAGTAGCCGTTGATTAATGCCCTTTTAAGTGGACAAGGCAGGCCAAAGACACAGAGGCTCAACCACTCAAACATGAACAGCACTAGTAAAAAAAAAAGAGAAGGGGGAGTGTGTGTGTGTGTCAGTGGCTGTGGCAGCAGCCCATGGAATAACATGCAGTCAGTGTGTGAGTTTAGTAGTAAACGTAATTGTGGCAGCAGCAGCTTCTCACCAGTCAAATCTTCCTGGCTATAAATCATTGCCGTTTGGCCTCTCTTTGACACCAATTGCTGCCTGTCCCCAAAGCCTGTCTAAAGCCTCTGTAGGTCAGCAGTGAGCTCTTTAAATACGTCTTGTCAGACAAACAGGCTGGGCTGAAAGCTGCTGCTGCTGCAATGGAATAAGTGACATTACAAACACAGACATTTTAGGTGGTAATGCATGCATGTGAATATACATAAATTATTTACATAAGCAAATTAAATGAAAAGAATAGAAGAAATTAAAGAAAGAAGAAAGAATCATTACATCTTAGATGGTAATTTATTTCTCATCTATTCTAATGTCTAAGTCATAAAGATGTATCTTTTCTTCAACACCAAACCACATCAATAGGTATCTAAAGCATGACCGCTATAGAGCAAGTGTTACCCAGCTGGCGTTATAGTGATGGCTAGCCTTTGCTAAAGCTGCAATCAAATTATTGTAATTGAAAAATATCCAGTTTCATAAAACAACATTCTGGTAATTCATTTTCAGATCATTTTCCATATGCATTAACTAAATAAGGCAGCAGCCTGGATACATACAACCATGATGGAGAATAAAATCCTGGCCTAACTCCTGCAGATGCTAACTTGCGTAGAACTAACACCTGTGCTTTAACTTAACTGAAACTATAACTTGGTGCAGTGCTTCATTTAAATCTATCAAAGCTGAAAATCATTTAATAATAAAAATTTAAATGATAAAAAAAAATCACGGCAAAAGCAGTTACAACCAGCATTAATGTATCTACACATTATCACTTGTTGGATTTCAATATTGCCTTATTTTTATTCAGTTTTAGTGATTTTTTTTAATGAAGTAGTTTCATCATGGATCAAGCTTACACACAGCTTACAGTAAGTCCATAGGTCGAGCCGTAAGTTGTTATTGAGGGGTCAGAGAGGCCGATTGGTGCCTTTTCCACGACAAGTCTGTGGACAAAGACACCTTCTGATCTCATTAGGTTACTCTAATTAGACAGTGTCACTTTCTATTTCAGAGACAGTATCTCAGGCAGTAATTCTGCTTGACTCTCTCTCCTTTTATTGCTGCGTGAGACCACAGACTGTCTGAGTTATAATTGAATGAAGACTGATTAATTTATGTGGTGTTAATTGGTGAAGTTGGTGGTGGGAAGTGACAGTCACGTAGGCTGAACCATTTCAATGGCAGTAAGAAGGGGATTCAGAGGAAAATAGATCATGGAGCATTTTGATTTTAACACCATATCTAACATACATAAGAACAGTAAATGTAGACTTGGCTTTTTAAAAAGACAATTCACACCTTGGCTTTTAAATCCTAATTTGGGGAGGCTAAATGTATTTCTTTTATAGTGTATGAGCATGCATGGCCGTTCGGATTATTTGTTATTATCGTATGGGCAGGCAAAGCGGAATAAAAAAGGTATGTTATTTATTCAGATAGATACACAATGTTGACCATGTTCCACTTCACTAGAGTACGGTGCACCACGTCGATGAGGTGACATTTTGAAATCTATTTTTCTCAACGTAAAACTTTCCCCTCCTTGTCTCTTTCACAGCGCTGTGCTCTGAGATTGACAGCTTGCTCTCCGGGTTCTAGAGGAGGGTTTGAAAGGAAATTTGCTCTAGCGAGTTCTTTTCTCCCCTCTCTTCACCTGCGGCAAGCGAGATGGCCTGGCGCGTGGGAGAGACGTGATGATGGTGGGGGGGACGAGACTTCGCCGTGCAGTGGAAATGGCAGTGTCAATTAAATATCACTTTCAATTTCCTTGTTTTATGATCCCCGGGCTACTAAGCACCAATAATCCCCCCTCAGCAGGCCCTCCTACCTTGTCTTGAGGAAGATTGATTACACTTGTCGCCTCCTATAAAAAAGACATTTACATGAAAATAAGAAAACAACTTCTTTGTTTGCATGGAAGTGAATCAAGGAAAAAAGCAATTCCCAATTTGATTTTCATACAAAGGCGAGGCGAGATAACAATCTCACGGCGTCTCATCTGAGTGAGTTTTGGAGGTAGAGCAAAGAGGGGGGTGAAGACGTATGTAGATTGAATAAAGCTGGCAAATTATTTTCATGCAACGTTGATGGATGTTGTCTTCACTCACACAATGAAGATGTCTCAGATTCTGAGGCAGAGATTGCTTTCGACATGTGTGTTACATGCAGGGTATTCCATATATTTCTGAGCTGAAGATTAATCGCATATAACAACAACGACAAAAAAAGGAAGTTAGACTGGAAACATTTCAGTAATAACGTTACACTCCATCAAAATGATTTTATATGCTGTAATTTGTTTCTTTTTTGTCATCAGATAAAACCATGTTTAGACAAACTGTTCAGCGGTTTCGCGTTTGAGAGAGAAGCTGTTTAATTTTTGTGTCATGCATTTTCTATTATACAGTGTCACGCATCAGCGTTCATTTTATTTTCATCTTTTTGTACCTATCATTGCATTAGAAATATAATTACTGTGAATCCCTTCAAGGCATGAAACTTTGTGTTATGTCTCGATGTCTTGTCTGTTGTCTGGGGTGTTTCTACCCATGTTTGTATTATTAGCAGCAGCCCCCC
>OMNW01001088.1:21818-44873 GCA_900303245.1 Selene dorsalis | reverse complement strand
TCAAGAGTGAGCACTCGTACTCATAGGCTATCGATCTGGAAAAACGTGGTATGGAACATAACTAATTAGTACGACACCTGCTGGTCGTTTTCTGGCTTGTCATCGATTAGGATTTCTAAAAAGGCAAGATGCGTATGGTTTGTCAAATGCGCATGCATAAGAGCATTTATCACTACAAATGAAAGATCCAGGCTATTCATTCAATAGATGAAAATAACACATCTGTATCGCCACTGTACCAACAAATGAACAAACTACCCAGCCAACACGTCCAAGTGGGGCCCACATGGGTGTGCTGGCTGGGTACTGTGACGATAGTAAATGAAAGAGTACAATGCCTCTGTGTAGACGAGACATTCATATTAATGTCACAAAACAACAATCAACGTCAGTCATGTTTTTCTCTGTTAGAACTTCATTTTGATAAACTGAGTAGCTATCAGCTTTCCAGGGTGTCTGTGAAAGCAACACCGAGTGTGAGACAGAAGTTTGTTCACATGCCGACTGGGGCACGTTTTTCCACATGTTTTGCATATTGTTCAAATTGATGCGCCATAAACCTGAAATTATTAGATTTCTATAACTAAAAACTGGCTTTATTATGACGTTCATGTAGTAATATAACTCTAGACAGACTGCGCATGCGCACGCGGTTGGCGGAAGCTGTATGTGCGGGAGGCGGAAATGCTAACGTCCTTTCTGCTCCCGGACTGCCATCATGGTGAGTTCGCCATGAGGGTTTAGGCATTCCTAAGTCGAAATTCTCTTAATATATATCTTTATTATGGGACAACAAGAGTCGTATGTGTTGTTAACAGACCCATGTTCATATTTGTGGAGTCTGTGTTACAGTAACGCACGTGCAAAGTTTTATCTTAGAGTCTGTAAGATGTCGGCTCCTGCCCGCACTACAACGTGGTCTTAAAGACTGAGCGGGCCGAGAGCCGCTCGGTGAAGTTAACACGCCTCACTTGTCTTGTCCTCATAACACCGACTTAAATCACGTACTTATTGCGTTTTGATGCTTAAACACACGATATGCTCAGTGTTCAGTGTCATCCCAGTTTGTGAAGCCGTTAACGCTAACATTGGCTAGTTAGCTTTAGCCGGCCGAAGCATTTGAAGTGTTGTGTGCAGTGCTGCGCCGGGTTAGCTCCCAGCCTCCAGCCTCCACTCTGCCCTGCTCACCTCTCACACACAACAACCCGTGTATTTTCTGTCTCTGTACGTTTCCACTTCGTTTATTTCTGATTTCCACCGTCTTCCTCAGGTGTTCAAACGCTTCGTTGAGATCGGCCGTGTTGCCTACGTCTCTTTCGGACCCCATGCTGGCAAGCTGGTGGCCATCGTAGATGTCATCGACCAAAATAGGGTGAGTGCTCTTGAAGGCGGTCTATTGATAAGTGCTGGCTTTGCTTTGTCTCGGTGATATTGACTGTTTCTCTGTGCCCTGTGTTTTTCAGGCTCTTGTTGATGGTCCCTGCACAGGAGTGAAGAGGCAAGCCATGCCCTTCAAGTGCATGCAGCTCACAGACTATGTCATCAAAGTACCTCACAGGTGAGGAGGAATAAGAAGCTCAACATATCCAAATGATCTAAATTGTCACATCTCACTAATTGAATATCCCTAGTTGTATTATGTCAGTTGTACACACCTGGTCCTACCAGCCTATGTCTATGTATATTAATCATTAAACATTTTAAGTCTTCAGTCAGTACGGACAACCCATCTTACAAGAGAAGACTAACTGCAGTCACAGTTCTCCACATGTTGGTTTTATCAGTGTAGTCAAGGATAGATCTGGCCAGTAATCATGTCATTTAATTCACAACTAGCTTTGAATAGGACATGAAGGTTGTATTGGAAATGCTTTTGTGAAGTGGTTACATGTGATAAAACACTACTTGGTGCATCTGTCAGTACTTACTGAATGTTCTGGTTCACAGTGCTCGCCAGAAGTTTGTGAAGAGAGCCTGGGAGAAGGCCCAAGTCAATGAGAAGTGGGAACAAAGCAGCTGGGCCAAGAAGATCGAGGCAAGACAGAAGGTAAATACTGTGTTTTAACTGTTGGACATCATGAACATGTTCGATATCGACAGGTACACGGAAGAGTCTCTGGCTTAGTTTTAGGGTTTCATGTGTCTGCTGTTGGATTTCTCAGCTCTGTATTCATTTTTTTTCGATGCAGTACAGCTGATTTTTAGAATTAGATGAATTGTTTGGTGTTTTCCTTATGGGGTGTCACAGATTTTTATTTTACTGTAGATGGATTGGGCAAAAATGTGTTATTTTGGATTGATGAAAATTTATTTTTTTATTGGCAAACTCAGCATTAGTGTGTCCTATATTGTTGTTCTAAGCCAAAGTTGTCATGGTGACAGTGTTGGTGATGGGTAGGTGAAGAGACAAACTCCCACCTCACCTGTGGAGTAATGTGAGCAGCTGTGTGGTGTGTAGCACTGGTAGAGGATGACATGGGATCAGCTGGTGTATATAAGTCCAGAGTTTGATGGCAGCAGCATTGCATTTTCTGGATCAGTTATTATTCATCACACGTTCTCTGCTGCAGTAAACCCTGATGTGGAAAAGAAAACCAAACTAAATTGTTTGTGAAGCTGATCAGTCACTTAGTCTCTGGGCTGAACCTGACAGGCTCTGATACGTTCCAGTCTTGTGATGTATTCAGGAGCTAGACAGCAGTAAAAACATGTTAAACATCTAATCCACAATGTGTGAAATAACTGCTTCTGCTCTGCAGTGATTTATTGAGAGGAGGCAGATCACCTCTTCCTCAACAGCTACACTGAACTTGAACAAATCTTGAGTTGAAAAGTGTGTAGCACTGGCTGCTGCCTCTTACAGCTGACCAGAATGATTACACGAATCCCAACATGTCTGTTAACTTGTTGTGTTTGCTACTTCTCTTTCTGGTATTAAACTTCAGAAAGTGGAATTAGTTTACTGTAAAATAAATAATTCTCAAAAGGAAGCATCATCACAGCGCTGACCTGGCAGTGGACAGGTTTGATGTGGTTGCCTACATGTCATCGGAGTAGTTGTCTCTGCTTTTTGGTCTGTGAACCACTGCTGCACACCAGCATGGATAAATGGAGCACACCCACCTCTGACAAAAAAGCATCAAGAACTTGAATTTGGTTTAGATAAAACTGACTTTATCTTCTTGTCTACCTTTGCAGAGGGCCAAAATGTCTGACTTTGACCGCTACAAGGTGATGAAGGCCAAGAGGATGGTAAGTGCAGCAAAGACACACACTAGCTGTTGGGCCATTAACATAAATACAAGACTGATAAACTGAAGCCTGGTGGTTTATTACAAACAAGTGAAGAAATATTTATTAAAAATACCGTAAAACAAATGGAAATGATGTTGAGATGCTGCTTAACTGACTCCTCCCTACTATTACTGGTTTAACCAATCTTAATCATCCTTTTACTCTTGATCAACTTTAAATGTTGCATTTACAAAACTAGTCTCCATTGACAAATGAATTGATGTCTTATTATAATATAGAGGAGCTGTAATAACAATGTAGTTCATACCATACCCGGATAGACCTTGACTCCTGGTGAAGTTACACTTAGACTGAGGCCTCACACTGATGCTGGACGCAGCTCTGATGAATGTGATGAGTGTCGGTGCCTTTTCACTTTGCTGACTAAACAGCTGCAGCCAATAAATTTAACGATGGCTGGGTTTGATTTAATTGTGCCAGTGAGTGAGCATCAGTAATAGTGGCATTGTGGCGGCTCCTCCTTTTGGCAGGCAAATGAAAAGTGATTACTTTTCCAGGCTGCAGCTTGATTTAACAGCCAGTGACACTTGATTCGAGCATCCATTACTCCTGTGTGAAGTTTGGTGACTGTGCTGCAGTCAGTATTTTTTTTTTTTTTTTTTTTTTAATTAATGCACTTGTTCTGTTTGATTCCGCAGAGGAACAAAATCATCAAGCACGAGGTGAAGAAGCTCCAGAAAGTGGCAGCAAAGAAGTGAACAGTTTTCACAAAATAAACTTCCTGCTCAATTGTTTGACGGTGTCTTCTCCTTTCTGTATTGGCTCAGTTATGGGGCTTTTTTTTCTACATATTTTCTGTGTACTATGAATGAAGTATATCAACTTATATGTATAAAATTTGTGGAAACTAAATACCTTTGAGCAACAGTGGAGAGTGTAACCTAAACCTACTCTTTGTACTTGATTGGTCGTAATTGCCTCTGGATTATAAACCTAAAACTGCTCTCTGCTGGCTTTCTTATGAAACAGAGCAGGTAATTACTGTTGCTCACCACAACCTGGAGCCCAGTATGTTTAGTCTGTACTGACATTTAGTCATTTTAAATGTAGGAAAGGAAATTAACAAACCAGGGTAAGGACTTCTCTTACCCTAATCCATCCAATTTGATTTATTTTTATACATTCTCGCATGTTTTCAATAATTACCAAGGTGCAGTTTCAGTTCCTACCTTTAAACTGCAACATTTTCTATAAGACATTTTTAAAGCATTTAAAATCTTATGATTATTGGTGTCAACTGCCATCCCTGCATGTTTCATCTTTTCCATACGACAGCAATGGGACAACCCATTAATCTCCAGAGGCTTAGAAACAAGGCCTATCAAGTGCAGTGTATCAGACAGTAGTTTTGTTTAATGTGACAACTGATGGTATTTTTTCTTCACTGATACTGATTTTGAAACACGTACAGCTAAAATCTATTTATGCTGAAACTGAAGAGACTCTGCTTGACTTTAGACTCCAATTAAGTGGCACATTAATACTGATATTGATGTGTTCTGTGTTGATTATCTACTTGTCTCTTGACCAATAATTTAATATGGACAGAATTTAGGATTTATTAAGAATCCACAACGTTAATCTTTAGCATTGTTAATGAGAGACATTTGTCTGATTTGAGAACAGATGGGGAAATAACATGAAGCAAAGAACTGGACGTAATAGGATTTATACAATTTTTCCTACCAACACTTTTCTCATACAGCCACTAGAGGGCAGTCTCAGCTAATAGTGGAGCTTCACTCCTTTGTCTTTCTACTCCAGATGAGCAGAAAACCAAGGTAGCAGCCTTACAGATGTAGGCACTGTAGGTAGGATTGTGTTCCATGAATACAGCTGTCTCCTCTGTAGTGTAAACACAAGAGTTCAGTCTGAACCAGTCTGAGCAGGTGTCACTTCAAAGTCCATCACCAGCGGCCTTAACTTTTAATCAACTGATTATCAGACAGTCTTTAAGCAGAGTGGAGACAAACCAGCTTGGTGAGAGATCCCGTCACCAGACAAACAGGTTGTACTCCACATCTCAGAGAGGAGGTTGTAAACACAGTGAACACTACACAACAACACACTTGAACATAGCCCATGCAGCTGGTTCAGTGCAGAGAACAGGGACATAGAGTTGATGCCAACATATCTCCCCTCTCACCACCACTCAGCAGGCATTGGATTCCTTCCTGGCAGCCTGACAAGTGAAAGCTGAAGATGGGTGAGAGGTGAAGGAGGCCTGCCTCTGATTGACAGCCTGCCTGGGTTTTATATAGGAAGTGTAAGAGCTGATAATGACCCATTGTTCCTTTACAGCCCATGTAACCAAAATCCAATTTTTATCTCCCTCCCTCCCAATTGTTTAGTGTTAAATACCTTAAAATATGACCCCAGCAGGAACACTGCTCAGCTGCAGAGGAATAATATATCTAGTGTTATTATCATGGGGCCTGATAAACACGCTTTTCTCTGAGCATGGCTCTGACGTCAAAGATGAATGGTACTGAAGCGCAGTGAGGAGAGAGCTGTTATTATGAAATAACAATACCGGAACATAGAAGAAGATTCCTTCAAAATAAAAGCTTAAAGTATTAAAGGCTGCCATTTTTCATCTTGTGCACCATGAAAAGATGAGTTAGACAGAAATTGAAAAAAGAAATGCATTTTCTTACCATAAATAGTTAAAATATCTTCATTAGAATCTGTAATTTTTTTAACAGTGTAATATAAAAAAGGAAAAAGAAAAAATATATAGACTGTGTCAATAATAAACAATATATACATCGTTAAATTTTTACGTATTGACATGCCTTAGTTAGTTTGAACAGATTTGAGTTGAACTCTTGATGATTGCACATGACTGTAACTGCACAGAGTGGAAGAAAAAATGTCCTGTGATCAGCTGACGACTGGTTAGGGAGGAGTTTAACAAGTTCATGGCCACTGAACGCCAGGTCTATATATTTATTACATCGAATGTGACTTCTCAATTATATCAAACAAATAATGTGAAACATTAGTACAGTAAGTATTTTAAAAATTACCAGTTGCAGGCCCACTGGATCTAATGTTTTGTCATGGGGATTATTTTCTAAGTAAAAATTATATATATTATGAACAACTGGTGAGGAAAGAAAGCAAAATACAAAATACAATACTTACACACCATCAACTTAATAGTTGCTTTTGTCAAATAGATTGACTGAAATAAAAGTTTTCCTGGAGGAACTGTTCCAAGCTTTTATTTTGAAAGATAAGTTCCGTTGTCAGCTGTTATCTGTGTTTCCTTGACAGCAGCTGAAAGCGCAGGAGCGAGAGAGGGGGGAGGGCAAGAGAGAGGCTGAGTTGACAGTGTGACAGATTTACACGGGGACTCTTTGGGGATAATCTGTGGCCGCTTCGCTGTCAGTCGGTACCGAGTCTTCAACTAACCGGCGGCGGATCCCAGCCTCGGTCAAAGCCCGCGGCTCAGCGCCGGAGCCCCGCACGCTCCCGCAGTTTGAACGGGAACAGATAGGACGGACGACAAGAACCAGCGCTGATCCCTCAGTGTAAGTAGGACTGTGGTTGTAGCGCATTCAGGCTGACGGTGCGGGCCCCGGGTAGTAATATGTGTCAACTTACTGGGGCTCCGCTGGATTTGAGTGAGGGGACTTTTTCATGAATGCGCATCCTCGGGGCGCGTTTTAGCATGCTGTCCGTGTCCTCGCGCCTCTCGTATGTGTGCTGTTGGCGCAGGCTGGCCTGCACTGTCATGTTATTGTGGATTCAGCCAGCAGGCATGTTGACAGTAGAGAAAGGGGTTGGGGGGTCCCATATGGACTGTAGCACCTATGCAGGGGAAATATAACAGATACAGTGCAGGATGGTCATTTTACAGACTGAACACCACGATGCCCTACACTGACTCCATGGAGGAGTCAGTGTAGTAAGTGATGTATTTATCATATACAAAATGCCACTAGTACTCCTGTGATAGCTAAGGACTTAAAGTGATCTGGTAACATAGTGGAGGGAGTTTACAGGGACCCCTTGATTGTATCTTCACCACAGACTGCGTGCTGTAGTACTGAAGACACCTGGTGACATTACCTCCTGTAGGAATATGGCAAAAATACTGAATCCTACCCTAGAGCTACAAAAATATCCCCAAACTCTTTGTCAAAGAATTACCATACCTATATAGTAACTTACTGCACAGATGTGGTGTTATAGTAATATCCCTCATAGTGCTGTCATTAGCATGGTATTCTGGTTGTATGCCTTGTAGCAGTGGTTCTCAGTCTGGGTCTCAGGATCTCTGAATGAGATGATAGTAAGTTCTGAAAGGGTCATAAGGTTATTCATCTAGCAAGAGACCATATTTCTGCAAACCAAAATGATGTGTGTGCTGTGATTTAATATTTTAAAAACCCACTCAAACAAAAGGAGGGGGGGGCTTTATCAAGTTTCAGAGGCCATAAGAGGAGAAGTAGCAACCAAGTCTTTGCATGTGAAGTGTTAGACCTTACATGGATGAACATAGTCAGTGTGTTGGGCACCTACCAGGAGACTTGAGTTTCCAGTTAACCAGAGATTTGATAACTCTCACCTCATATCTTTAATCTCATGAGCCATGAGAGTGTAGCAGAAATTAAAACAGGTGCTTGACCTCATGTGTGTGTATGCGAGCTTTTGTACGCACACACGCGCCCTACCGCTTTGTTAATCAATACAATACCAGCAACTCGAACAGTTATGCAACCAACTTTGAAGCAAGCATGCCTAGCACACCACTTTACTGAGGTCTGGCTGGATTCCAAATCAAAATACCAAACCGTATTTAACACCAAGTCTATTTTCTCAGCTTCTATTTTCATCCTTCACCAGCTTTAAACTGATCAGCGCTGATCAAGTGATTACACTCAAGAGGTAAATAAGCGGTTTAGATTTAGACTAGGAGATCAGTCATTCACCGCTGAGTAGATGTTAATACCCTGGTTTGACTGAGGCCAGCACACCAGCTCATCACCTCAACACAGGCCCTGTTGATCTCACCTAACCTACCCCGTCAGCCTCATCAGTGTGCCAGAGCTGTGTGTGTGTGTGTGTGTATCTAGAAATGTGCATGTGAAAGCATGAAAGCAGGCACACAGTGTGTGCATGTGTCTCCTCTTGTAGCTTCTGTGTTCGGAGACATCAACACCTACATGTTGTCAGTGCTGGTGAGGCGAATAGTTCAGCACTATTGAGATGACTTTTGTGTATGTGTGTGTATGTGTGTGTTGTGTGTGTGTGTGTGTGTGAGAGGGAGAGAGAGAGAGCAGAGAGCAGAGGCAGATAGAGATGTCACCCTCCTATTATAGGAAAAATGACTCACTCTGTTCTCACAGGTACAATCCTCAAACTGAGGATCACATAAAAACCAAAAAGAGCTCTTGAAGGCTTTCATAGTTTCATTTAAGTAACCACAGACAGCTGGTGGGTTAGAGATGTTCTATTGCTTCATCTTACTCTACCTAGACATGTAGGTAGGCGTGTTCCCCGGCAACAGCTATTTGGTTTCCTGTTGTCTCTGTGAATTCAGGTGAGCGAGACACACCTAGGTGGAGGTCCCCTCCAAGGAATGTTCTTTGCTTGTACATTGTGTTTTTGTTTTTTTGTTTTTTTTGTGTGCTGTCTCTGTGCTCTTGGCAGGCAGGTAGATTCTTGGAAGAGGAATGCCATGACTCCTCCTGAGGCACTGTTTCATAATCAGATGTGAAGCAGAATGCCTGTGTGACGACAGCAGCTTCTGGTGAACGGAGCAGAGGGTCAGACATGTGAGCCCAGTGGCATTTGAGATGAATTGGTTTAGACTAGTATTTTATAGAGTTTGTCTTCTCAGCTGATGAGGACAGTAAGGGTTAGCTTGAGCATTAACAGTAACTATACTTATGTATTTCCCCTTTAGCTATCAAAGTTAAGTGTTATTGAGCCATCAGACCTAATGCAATACTAGGACCAGGGCCAGGGGTGAAGTAGGAAATGTCCAATTCACTCTCATTTTGTTTATACAATAGTCAAACTTTACTCTTATCCAAAGTCAGTAATTGTCCCAAAATGTCTATATTGATATAAACCTGCTCAGCAGTTTTCATGAAGAGTTGAACTTCCACAATTATAACTCATTGAACTTTTGAGTGATTTATGCAAAACAGCACCCTGATGTTATTGTTGCATGTTGAAACTCTCTGTGTAATTATTACATTTGGCTTTCCTCCAACTAGTGCCGGAAGTGATCAGAAATGGTAGTAGAATGCCGTTCATCAGACAGGTTCATGACCCAGGAGATGAGCAGCACTCCCAACCAAAGCATTCACTGAACTGTCATGCTGTGAATGGGCGAGTTTTAATTCTCTTTGTGTCAATTTCTCTCTCAGACCGAGAGAAGACAGCACTGAACTGAGAGGAGCTCCCTGAAGCCACCTGGAGAAGACCCACAGCTGGTCTAGAATCCACCGCACGGCCACCGCAAACCTAACTCGCCTAACTTCAGCCTACTCAAACGGAGATGGAGAACTGACCGAGGCCCGGCAGGCGACAGAAGGCAGCTATCCCCTCCGCCGTCCGCAAGCAGCCATGGCGGGGCTCAAACGTCATCATGATGGGAAGATCGCTGGGCTGTACGACCTGGATAAGACTCTCGGCCGTGGGCACTTTGCTGTGGTTAAACTGGCTCGACATGTGTTCACTGGAGAAAAGGTACGCTCGTCCATGTCTGTACATGTTAGTGAAATGCCTTAAATGTCACCGGTGGAATGTCCTCATATTTAACTAGCTAGTGTCAGCATACCGCTGAAAAGTTCAGCCACACCCTAAGAGACACACACCAAAAAACATTCTGGCAATTTCAGTAACGTCTAGATAGTTTTAGTGGGTCGACTCACCAACATGTGACTTTTGTGAAAGTACATGATAGTCTAGAAACATTAGCTAGTAGCACTAAACACTTCTAATATTTTTTCCTGATAATTGTCAAATTATCTGTAAGCATAGCAGTCCAATGTTACCGCTGGTAATTTTAGGATGGGAAAGATGCCTGTCATTGGTTCATGTTTTGTTGTGTTTTGTTTTCCAGGTCGCAGTAAAAGTAATTGATAAGACTAAGCTGGACCCGGTGGCACGGGGTCACCTTTTCCAGGAGGTGCGATGCATGAAGATGGTTCAGCACCCCAACGTGGTGCGCCTCTACGAGGTCATCGACACGGCCACCAAGCTCTACCTCATCCTGGAGCTGGGAGACGGAGGAGACATGTACGACTGCATCATGAAGCACGATGGAGGCCTCAGTGAGGAGGTGAGTGGGACCGCAGGCAAAAGAATGGCCGTTCAGATTCATCGCCCGTGACTCAGTCTCTCAACAGAAGCGACTTTAACTCGTCAAGCCTCCGTCTTTTGGGGGTACTTTGTTCATATCACCATGAATTATCCTTGAATCGGATGAGAAACACTGAAGATAAAAACTCAAAGGAACAGAACATGCAGTTAGAGACTTACTAGTGCAGCATAGCCGTTCTTTAAAGTTAATAAATTCACAACACCTGGAGGCAAAATGTTTCATTAAAGGCTAGACAGCTTAAGGAGGATCAAACTCTGCAGTAGTAAAGATGGCTTTTTGCCGAGTCTTCATGTGTCATTTGTGTCACTCACTGGCGCAAAGTGGGGGGGCAGGAAGACGTTTTTTTTTTTCAACAGTGAAATACATTAGATTGACTTGAGAGGAATATAAGATGTTGTGTAAACATGCCTGTCAACGTTAAGAGTCCCATTTATATCTGTTACATAGCAGGTTAACTAGAACACAGCCAGACTGAAAACAGGGGTCTAGCCTAATCTTTTCTGCTGGTAATAAAATTACCACAGTCCTTATAAAGTTTTATTTGCCTTGTTTGTTTAATCCATACGAAAAACAGTTTGACCATGTTCCTTCTTCCTCCTTCCCTCCAGTCTTGACGCTACACTTATCTAAGATCTGTTCCTTCATAAAACTGCAATAAAACTGGTGACAGCAGAACCAAGTTGTCAACAAAACACTGACATCACCTTTTTAAGTTCATATAACAAACATATTACTAAAAATGTTGCTTATTTAGACACCTAGTACATTTCAGGCAGCATTGGCATTAACATACAGGGTTTCAGGCAAACTCCTGAAAAGAAATCTCTGTAGCCACTAGATACTGGCTAAACTGTCCCTGTGTGTAGTTTGTTGCCAGACAATCGTTTTCAGTTATTTTTAGATCTTTTTTTTTTTTTTAACTGCAGCCTGCTACCACAGCGACCAAAACAGTAACATGTGACTGTGGTAATTAAGAGACTGTGATGCATTACTATTGCTTACTACCCTTTCTGCCTGTTATTCTCAAGGTGGCCAAGTGTTACTTTGCCCAAATCGTCCACGCCATCTCCTACTGTCACCGGCTGCACGTCGTGCACAGGGACCTGAAGCCAGAAAACGTGGTGTTCTTTGAGAAGCAGGGCGTCGTCAAGCTCACCGACTTTGGCTTCAGCAACCGGTTTCAGCCCGGGAAAAATCTCAACACTTCCTGTGGTTCGCTGGCCTACTCAGCCCCTGAAATACTGCTGGGAGACGAGTATGACGCCCCCGCCGTGGGTAAGTCTGACGAACCGACTGTACGCCCAGGGTGATTATCAAAGTGGAATAGTTATTTTACAGCTTTTACATTTATTGGAATGGGCCGCTGACTCAGCAGTGGAACGTACATCCTGTCCGCTATTATATATCAGCCTGGTTAACTGATGACCTATTGATATCTCTGCGTACGGCTGGCACCCAACCATATAACCTACTGTACTTTGGATGGACCTTGTATACAATTTGGCATTTCAGCAGCTTTATCATCCAGCTGATAGAGGAAGAGTAACTGCTTCAAGTTCACACAGGGCATCAGTCACTTTCGAAATAAATCTATAACTTAATCCACAAAATTGCAGTCCTACACCTGCAGTTTATTTTTTGTCTGCAGTTTACCGTCATTGACAGTCATGGCCTTTCTGTGTGTAATAAAATCTGATATCAGATCATGCTGAAATTGGTTTCCTCAGCACTCTCTCTTTTTCGGTGGATGAGGCACGCATGCACCTCAAGCAGCTTCACCGTCATTGTCAGCAGCATCGATACAGCTCCCCAATCCTCACTGAGCCACAGTGTAGATATTAAATTAAAATGTAATGGAAAAGAAATGAAATAGAAGCGTGCAGATTGGGGGTGAAGGAGGGGGGAAAAGGAGTGTGAGAAGACAGAGAAGAAGACAACAGACAAAGCAAAAAAAAGCATCAGTAGTGCCTCTGTCTACCCAGAGGCCACTGCGTCAGAGCGAAGGAGGGAAAAAAAAGAAATACAGGAGCAAGAGAGAAGCATTTTCTGTTTTTCTGACTGAGTGGATTTGCAGTGGCTATTTTGCTCTGTCTGCTTTCACTCTCTCTCTCACCCTCTTTTGTGCCAAGCAGATGAGCAGCTCCCAAATACTGAAAAGTGGAATAAGAACAGCGCCTGTTATTTGCCTGCATGTGTGTTTTTCTGTGATTGTGTGAGTAGCTGGATGTGTGAGGTCACCTGTCCTGTAAAATCCTCTCTGAGCACTTGACCCAAATGACAAATCAGATGTTTTCAGTGCGTGTGCGTGCGTGTGTGTGTGTCCCGTCCTCTGAAGTGTTCACACTGCCTGTGCGCTATTGTTCATTCAGCTGAGATGATGATGTTTTGATTGCGGGGATTATCCACCCAGCCGGGATGTAATATTGTGCGATTCTATCAGCAGTGCAGTTTGATGTGGAACAGGCTGAATGGAGGCCAACAGCCCTGACGTTCAGGGCTTTGAGGTAACCTGGCCTGGGATTACAGTGCTGCCAAGGTACCTGCTGACAGTCTGCAGGGTGTTGGGTTTTGCTGGTGACATGCCAGGTGGCGGCCAGCCTGGTTTGTTGCAGAGATAAAGAGGCAGTCCTCGCTCGGCTCTCTCAAGCCAGGCTTGTTTGGAGTTTTGTTGCTCTTTTGAAGGAGTGCTGAAAATAATTTGAGATGAAAAGTGATCCGAAATAGAGAGGAGAACGTACACACCCGCAGTCAGTCCTACAGAAGGAGCCAATTAGCAGGAGCCAAACAGTCCAAACCACACACCAGCGAAGAAGAAGCTATTTATTAATCCAAGGTGTCGAGTCTTTGTCTCACAAGAGAACTGTGACTTCTTCCTCACTCTCGCACATGCTTGGGTATCACAGCTGAAAATAATCATTATTTTATAGATTTATCGTTTTGACAGTGAATCAGCAAAAACATCGTCACATTTTCCATGTTCTTGACATTGCTCCTCTTATGTGATCTAGAATCTAAAGCTAAAGGAAAGTTAATCACAGAGAAGTGTGGGATTTTTGGCATTTCTGCTTTATTTTTGACTTTAAACACACACAGATCGTCATTTAATCAAATCATGTCGCCTCCAATCAGTCACACTTGTGAATGAACTGAAACTGCAGCCACATGTTCTGGACCCTGTAATGGACCATCATTCACAGGGAAATAATTAAATGGTTGAAGAAAAACAGTCGGGGGAATAAGTGGAATTTTAATGACAGATTGATAAAAGAACAGTATGAGAAAGTCACAGATTTAGTTTGGCATAGACATTGTTTTTTGCTTTTTCTGAGCAGATGACGGACTAATGACTGCTATGAAACGATGCCTGCCTCCTTTTTGTGCCTTTTGATGTTATGCAGTGTGGGCTCCCTCCTTTTTTGTCTCCAGTAAATGGAAAGTTAAATATAGATTTGTGCCTCCTCTTCAAGAAGCACAAGCTGCACTTAAAAAAAAATTAACTTACCTAATAGCAATTACAAAGAACATAGCCCGGGCGCATGCATAATTCAGAGCATATCTGTGCATAATGAACATGCACAAGAGATAAAGGTTTTATTTTTCTGAGCAAGATGTTGCAGCAGGACGGGATGCTGAACATGGCCCAGTTAGTCTGGGGGTTAACCGTGTCAGGACACCAGGGAGTCATTGGTGGTTATCTCGGGGAAGCACTCTGTGTTTAAAAGCAACGCAGGGCGGCAAAAAGGGATGTTTACACTCGCAGCTGTCGACGCTAAGCAGCAGACATCGGTAGCACAAGTGATGCTAATGTGCAGTGATGTGAACGGCGTTATCCAGTGATGTGTCAGCCATCTGGTTTATAAATAAAGTTATCGAGGAAGGAAGTTTGGTGGACCACCGCTGACGCAAGCGATCAGGGAGCAGGGTCATGGTTGCTAGGATACGCTGGCTAGGGGTAAGATGGTGGTGGGGACTGCAGCAGTGTTTGCTCCCTCCATCAGAAGTATGAGATGCTCCTTCACAGCCTCAGAGCAATAAATACTCGCCACCCACAGGAAACTGGCACGTTTACTTTACCAGATTGAAATCTCCAGCGTATCCTGGCAAACTGAAGCGATATGAAGAAATATGAAGACACATCAAAGGGGGTGTTGTGGATGATAAACCCACTTTACGCTCAGGGTACAGGTTTGCTTTTTGTAGAATAAGTCTGAATTAAAATGAACACAGGGTGTGTTCAGGTAATAATTGATACATCAGCTGTCACTGGAAATGATGCTCCATTTCTGGATTCTAACTCGATGTTCGGCCTTTGCAGCTTAAGCCTCCGCAGCCAAACAAGCTTCATTATTTTCCAAATCTACAAGCAACAAGACACAGTTTGTTTGGTTAACCAGCAACCGCTGCCAAGTGCAGGGCAAAGAAACAACAGTAACCACACAGCAACACTTATTAGTGTTTTTTTTAAAATTACAATTAACTAATGATGATAATGTGAAAGTGACTGTGGTGACAAACTGCAGAGAATTGTCACAGAGCTCTGCAGTTGCCCTCGGCTCTACAGGGGGATTTAACATCTTTTTTTAGCATCTTTGGCTTATTGTTTGGATTTTACAGCCCAATGCAGACACAGTCAGCAACAAGCTGGTGAGCACCATAGCTGAAGAGCTAACAGAAGAGTAGATAGTGGACTCGCAATAATGCTAATGTTGGTGTGTAACTGCTGGCTGTCGCAGTGTAACTATAATGAGGGTGAAACCAAATGTGAGAAATTTCTAGTTTTTGCTGATCAACATCAAAACTCACCTAATTCACTCTGCTTCATACTACCTGATGGTCAAGAGTTTTATATGGAGGGTGTAAGGTAGTAGCACCAAATCATGTTTGACTAGGTGTTTCTATGTTGAGTTTCCTATGAGTTAATAAAATATTTAGACTTTAGGCAGGAGGAGAATTTTGATTTCATTTGATTTGAAATTTGTGTTTGAAAAACACAGATTTTATGACTCTATTTCACATATGAAAGAAGTAACTAAACAATTATCATGATAAAATGTTATATTTCAAGGTTTAGAAGCAGCTATTGTAAATCAGCTGGACTTTGCTAATAAAGGAAGAAGAAGAAACTATTTACTTGATATTTATTTCATCTGCCTCAATTTTTGGTTATTGCAGACCCTGAAAATCTTCATTGTAAAGCGGCTGTGAAAAGGGGTCAACATACTGACATACTGAAACCGTGTGCTCCTACTGTCTCTTTGCTCATAGTCAATACATGGCTGCAGAATGTGTGTCAGTGGACCATCCTGCTGACCAGAGCGGCGGTGAAAGCCTGGAGCAAGAAGTTATCCTTTTTTTTTTTTTTTTTTTTTTTGTTAAAAAAAAAAAAAGGCTAATCGGACCATAGAGCTGTTCCATAAAATTAGCATTCATATGATGCTAGGAGGGATGAACATGTTAACCCACTTTCCCAGGGCCGTGCGTTTGTGTGGGAGGGCGTGCATGCGTGTTTGTGTGTGAGCATGGCGCTGGCGGCAGGCAGCAGCGCAGAGCCTCATCCTTGGTTAGACAGATGTGTCCTAAGCCAGTACATATTTATGTGCTAGCTTGTGTGTATTTTGAACTGTGGGGGAGATGGCTCTTGTTAATTCTATCTAGGTCACTAAGCAGAAAGGGCATACATGCTTTACTCTGTTGGTCCGCCATCCTTCTTATTTTTTTACCATTTCCTCTTTCAATAAACTCACACTTTGTTCTCATGTTGTCATCTGCACGCACCGGTCTGAACAGGCAGCACTCTCTCTGTGTCTCTGCAGATATATGGAGTCTTGGAGTGATCCTGTTCATGCTGGTCTGTGGTCAGCCCCCCTTCCAGGAGGCTAATGACAGCGAGACGCTCACCATGATCATGGACTGTAAATACACAGTGCCTCCACACATCTCCAATGCATGCAGAAAGTGAGTAATACACACACACACACTCACACACACATCTCTACACAGATGGACGGAGTACTCTGCAGGTGCTGCATATTTCATGTTTATAGATGTGTGAAGAAAAGAGAGAGCAGCCTCTCTTCTGCTGCTCCTCATGTCCTGCTTTCACTCAGTGCTGCAGTCAGCTGCACCGCCACAGATGCAGCGCTGCGTTAAGTGTATCTAATGCACCCTTTAAAATCGGCCCTCTATTTTTAACATTGTGAGGGTTTAACGATGCCTCGGAGCAGAGAAGGACAAACTAGGCGCTGAATACATTTTTGAATGGCTGTAGCTTGGAAAACACTCTGGGTTTGGACATAATTAGTTGATGCTGACTTGCACTCAGGACTGCAAATATTGACATATTGGTGTCCATAGGGTGTTTGTTCACACCTTTAAACAAGCAGCACATTTTCCTGTTCTGTGGGAATGATTTAGCCAGTGATGTCAGTGCGTCAAACTTAACCAGACCACAACAACAAATATGAGATAACTTATTTACAGGTGTTTCAATCTGGGTAAAACTGGATTATCACAAGTATGGTTTGACTGTTCTGTACAGTATTTTGTATTGAAGCTGCTGAGTGCTTATATTTTGTGCTTTATACATAAACATTTGTCACATCAGCACGAAGACTAAATGAAATAAGCTGCATTTTTTAAGTGTAAGACGCTAACGCAGCATTGTCAGATTTTAGAGATAGATTTAAATTCTTATCATTATGATTTATAACGAACTGGGTCTTGGTTTTGAAGTCACATTTGCATTAGCTGAATAACAGCAGGCCTTTGATGCTTCACAATCACTCCATCATCTCAGCTGTGTGGCCAGCAGCAGACAATTAACAGCCAATCATATTCATGCAGGTTTATAGTAATGACACACAGTGACAATAATATCACCATCATTACCTACAACTACTTTCATTATTAGATATCATTTATATTAATGTGAAGGTAACAAGAGCCAGTGTGTGATAATAACAGAGTTAAACTACAAAAGAAAACTTTGTTTACGACTTTTCCAGATCATATACTTATCAAATACTGAAGTAATGCATTGTATCTATATGTTCCTGCAGTCAGGACCAGATGTTTCCTCAGTTTGTCTGTAACACTGTTCTCCACTCTGCCTCCCCCCAGTCTTATAGGCCATATGCTGCAGAGGGACCCCAAGAAACGAGCGACCTTAGAGCAGATCGAGGCACATGAATGGCTCCAAGGTGTCGACCCCTCCCCAGCCACCAAGCTGTCCACCCCTCTGGTGTCCCATCGCAGCCTGTCGGAGGAGGAGCACGGCTCCATCATCCAACGCATGGTGCTGGGGGGTATCGCCGACCGAGACACCATAACTGAGTACGTGCCTCTTTATCTCACATACACGCATGAATTACCATGCAGCTATTCTTTCCTGTGTAATCTCCAAAAATTTCTTACAGTGCTGTAGCCCGACCGAAGCTTAATCGAATGTCGTCAACAATTTAATTGCCATTAAACACCAGCTGCCAATCCATCCTGAGCTGTCACCATGTCAAATTAAATCTCCACCCCCGTCACTTCCTTTTGACTCATGGTCAGGATTTGGCACTGATCTGCTTGTCGATATGCGTGTGTGTTTGTGCATGTGTGTGTGTGTTTGTGCACTCATTTTTGGTGTGTATGTGTCTTGGAATTCAAAGATTTCTCTCTCAATCACCTCAGGGCTCTGGAGTCGAATCAGTACAACCACATCACAGCTACCTACTTCCTGCTGGCTGAGAGGATGCTGAGAGAGCGGCAAGAGAAGGAGCAACACAGCCAGACACGATCACCCAGCCCCAGCAAGGCCCAGTTCAGGTACACACACACACACACACCCTTGTTTCATTTATTTATGCCCCCCTACCCCAACCTTAACCATAATAACGTAATACTAAACTCTAAACACAAACCTTAACCTAATTCAAACACGGACCCTAAAACATCTTCACTCTCAAATACACATTTAAACTCATGGGGTCCAGAAATTTGGTCCCCGGAAGTATTTAGGGCTCCCAGTTTTCTGACCCCACAAATACAGTAGCACACTAACCCTACTATAACCCTCCGACACACACAAACATTTCTTGACACGGACAGAGTGCTGCCTCTGCAGTGCTGTGTACTGTCACTCTCCTAGAAAACAAGTTTGACAGCAAATGTAGAGATGGAGCTTTTTTTTTGTTTGTGCAGAGAGCGAAGCACAGACTCAGAATAGAAGAGACATTTTAGATCAGCAACGTTACAGTGTTGTTTTCACCCAAATACCTTGAAATAAAAGAGCATAGAATTTGACTGAAAGTGTGTGTAGGAAAGTCTCATGTGACCATCTGATTAGTCACATGTTTCTTGTAATAAAGGATGGATCTGAGATTCAACAGCATTAAATATTAACAGCGTACATTTAGAGATGTATATTAGCATCATTAAAAGCTATAGTCAGCATAACGGCACAAACATTTGAAAACTCTATCTGTGCTGGTACAGTGAATATGAAGCTAGTTTATCACTGAGGGTAGAAACATTTAAACAATGAGACCAACTTCTAAAGCTAAGGCTTCTTTGTTTTACTTTGATTTTTATTTTCTATCAACCTGTGTATGGACACAAGTGTACAGAGTCTGTAGAGTTGTGCTTATCTTTTCAAGGCTAGCTGTTTCTTTCTTCATGCTAAACTAAGCTTAACACACCCTGGTTCCAGCTCTGTACTTCAAAGGGGTTTTAATATTCTCATTTGACTTTTGGACAGAAATTAAATAAACATATTTCTCAAAAGGTTTTTCTTCAGTTTCTCTGTTACAGAGTACTTTTGTTCAGCATTCAGCCACAATGTCTAAACATATAAACACAGGTAAGAGTTAAGTTGATTTAACTGAACTGTGTTTTATGTTTTTTTAACCCTTTGTAGGCAGTCCTGGCCTACGAGAGTGGATGTTCATCAGGATGTCAGTGATGGCTTGGGGGGTCCAGCAATCTCCCACCCTGGGGGGCCACAGTCCCCTGCCCGTAGTGCTGAGAGCCTCCACAAGGGCCCCAGACCTAAAACAGCTCTGCTGGACCTCGGTCAGCGGCAGGACAACCACACTCCATCATCCAGCCAGCAGCAGTCTGCAAGGCCGAACCAAGAGAAGGGGCTCAGGCCTCTGGCAAAGCCCCACTCCAACTCCATCAGGCTGTGCTCCCTGGCCTCAGTGGGCCCATGTAAACCACGCAGTCCCAGCCTTTTCAGTGTGGAAGAGGATGAGGAGGAAGATGGGGAGGAAGACAAATGTTTGCCCCCCTCTTCATTGCCTGCCCAAGTGGTGCTTCGTTGCAAAGCCTCTTCCTCATCTATGTCTTCTGGTAATCGGCTGACGTCACGTATGAGCGCTCCGGTCCTGAACCAGATCCACGAGGAGGATAAAGAGGATGAGGAGGATGAGGAGGGGAGAGAGCTGCATGGACTCGGTCTTCCCAAACCCAGCCTCAGCCTCTGTTTGAACTCTCGAACACCATCACCATCTACACTCATGTCTTCACCTAAAACTCTAATGGCACCGGTTGCCACTCTCACCCCCAGCTCAGAGACTAGTGATGATGATACAGAAAGTCACCACTTACCAGACACAGCAGGTGGACAAGGAGAAGAGGGAGAGGGGAGGAAAGAGGATAGAGAGAAAAGAGAAGCAGGACAGGGCAGTCCCTCCAACTGTGCCAGTCCTGGATCAGGATCAGGCCAAGGCAAGGGCACAGCCAAAGCTCCCAGCGGCCTGGTGGAAAGCCTAAAGCTGATGAGCCTGTGCCTGAGCTCTCAGTTCCACAACCTGACGGGCGGTGGAGGGGGGGGTGTCGGAGGTGGCAGTGGAGGAGGTGTCGGGGCAGACAACCAAGACCGTCCCATGTGGAGGATGTGCATGGGCGGCTCCACAGGCAGCCTGGACAAAGTCTCACTCCTGGGCGGTCCTTCGCCCAGGGGGAACCTATACCAACAGCCCCCTCTGGGAGATGCACTGGCAGACCCGTTGCTGGAAGGCCCCTGCTCAGGCACCCTGAGACTGGGAGAGCTGGACCTGGCCAGGGAGAACCACAGGAACATGAAGAGCCGCGTGCTGCAGATGCCTCTGAGCGACAAGACTTTGTCCGTCAACATCCACCGGAGTCCCAAGGAGGGTCTACTCTGCACCCCCACCCCACACAGCTGCTGCCAGGTCATCTAGAGCACCATCAGCTGCTGAACCTCCACACTCCCCCACTTCCATCCATACATCCCTTTACATTCTGCTTTTTTTTTCAGTGATGTCACCACAGGCTTATGAGTCCACAATACTTATGCATTTTAACTGTTCGCTTTTGTTTTACACTCACGGTGGATGTCTGGGAGAAAGTCCAAATGCCAACCTTGCACATTTTAGAGACACAAGAAGTCTCCGTGGAGGAGACTGGGTGCCACGCCAAGAATGTGAAGCACTTTAAGCAGATTAAACAGGACACTAAGAGGACATTTGAACCTGCGGGTGTTCAAGTAAGACACATTACATATGGAAACAAATACAGGAGGTGCTCACATCCCTGCTCTAACACACTTGTATATGCTGTATGTACACAATGTTCACCTACATCACTCTAATAAGCTGACAACAGGAAGCGTTGGTCAGCAGTTTTAGTATCACGTTACATATCGTCTTCTGTTGTATTTTGATGCTGTTTTTTTAATATCATAATTTTTTAAATTATTTTTGAGACAATCATTTTATCAGTTTTTTTAATTCTGACTGAAAGAGTTTAGTTATGACTAGGTTTTCATTCAGATGAGGATAAATAATAGGGTGAAATTGAATAGCAGCACTTAAGTATGATGGCGGCACACAGTATTTTGTAGTCTATCACTGTTTTATTTTTCTATCTCAAATGTGCTCTGCAGAGAGAAAATGCACACTCACTTGTCAAGTCTCTGCAGTCACACGGCAGAGTTTGTACATATGTGAATAACCTCCTAGCAGTACTCTGTACCTGTAGTAATGACTGTAAAGTTGCATCGCAGTAGATACCTGAATACTAGATCCTTATCCATCATTATTCTTCACTCCTACTGGATATTCAAGGTTTCGGTTGAACCCAGAGAGTTTAATGGCTGAAAAAGAACATGAAGACAAATTTGAAAATCTCCACTGACAAATAACTAAACTATGACTCAGTTAACGGCAGCTCTTTAAGTTCAAAATGGCCCTAAGATCGTGTTTGGTGGTGGGAAAAATAATTACTGGGTGGAACCCAAACCATGTACATCCTGTAGCTCTCCAGGATCACTGTAGCCACTGTTGTAGCGTACTCCAAGACAAAAACAACAAAGGGGTTTCAATAGAACATAACAACACCGCCCCTACAAGTATCGGTCTGTGTAACTGGATGTGTGACCCAACCCTAGTGGCATATATAACTTGACAGTGCATGTGTTTTGCTGTAGCAACCTTATTCTTAACCCACGGAGGTCCAACCACCTGCTGTAATCTACCTAAGTAAGAGATTCAAATGGTCACTTTACTGTAGCCTCACAGCAATACCAGCAACTGCAAAATGTACAACAAAAATGGATGTGCCATAAAATCTGTCTTGAGCATATTGTACTGTATGTATATGATAGAGATCTATTAAAATAAAATCATGTGAATGAAGTGAAGTACGTTCCTTTCATTTGCATCTACATTTTTGTTTTGTTTTTTTACCAATCCATTTTTTTTTTTTTTTTAGATCCTCCCTGTGAAACACACTGGGATTTGTGAGCCTCTCTGGTGTTGTTTAACTACAGTTTCACTACAATACTCATCAATGTAGTGTGGTGAAACGAATGTGCCTTATTGTGTGTGAGCAGAAATGCTCCATTAACATAAAGTAACACTGGTATTTAATTCTCCACAAATTTGTACAGAGCTTGGTTGGTAGCTAGTGCATTATGTCTAACATGGCCATGTGTCTAATGGAGGGAGTTTAGACCTCTGACCTGAGTGTTTCTAAAATCCTGGCTTCAGCCCTGTGTCTCACATGGCTGTCTGTCTGATGACGGCATCAGGATTTTTATTTGTCATCTGTCATGCCTGTAAACAAAATTAGGGTATTACAGGGATTATTTCTGTGGACGAGACATGATTGAGTGGTCCTGTGTGCAATACATGTTCTCCCATTGTGTATGTTTTCCTGAATGGTCTCAGAGCTTCCCGCCAAACACTGCGGGGAGTTGTAATCTCTGCAACATCTGGGCTACTGTTCCACATCAGCCAACTGGGAGGAAATCAGATCAGACCAGATGAGCTCTAGGGTCAACGCATGAACCCATGTGATACAGGCTCACACTCACATGCACACACGCACACACAGATGGATTCCACGTGCACCGACAGCTACACACAAAGTTAAGCCATATAGGA
>OMNW01001088.1:6924-20055 GCA_900303245.1 Selene dorsalis | reverse complement strand
CATTATTTTAAAACTTCATTACTTTGTTACTATGCCCAGCTCTCTCTCCTCTCTCTCTCTCTCACACACACACACACACCGTTGATTACTCAGACCCTGTTTGGCCATCTGATGAAGCTTTTTTTATCTGACATTGTGTGTGTGGTGGTTTTCTGTGAATGTGTACATTTAATTTCAATGGTGGCTTGTTCAGTGTTACTGAAACAGTGTGTTTGCCCATCTCACACAATGTGAAACCAAGGACTGCCAGAGATAGCAAGAGAGAGAGAGAGAGAGAGAGAGAGAGTCAGCACAGCAAGTCAATTAAAGGCAAATTTTCACCAGCTGTGACAGCCTGGGAAAAGGCAAACAAGAGGGTGACAGTATCACAAAAGAACATCTATTACACAGAATATAAAAGAACCCATGGCAATTTAAACAAGAATAAAATCATATAAAACCTTTGAAACTCAAAGGTACATGACCAGCAGCAAACAGCAGCAGGGCAAAGAGTCAGGAAATTGAAAAAACTAACTTCTACCTCTTTTTCTACACGGTGAAGAAAGCAGGACACAGCTGGAGGACTGCGTGCACCATGGCTATAACAAGCAACGACTGCTGCTGAACAGGAAATCATGAGGCAGCACCGGGCACAGACGATGGTTAGACTGAGAGTTGCAGCAGCTTTAAAAAGTATGAGAATACCTCCAGGGCTAACCAGAGCTGGGGATCAAGTCATCCAATTTTAGTGCACCGCACTGACTTTGAAAGTGAATTGAACTGTGGTCTGGGAGAGCGTGAAGAGAGCCGGGCTCACAGGACAGGGGCATCGGCAGACTTCCTCCTCCTGTTGGTTTAAAAGGACACACCTGCTTTGAATGATCCTAAATATGACAATAGGCTGTATGTTACCCACACGTGTTAAAAAAAGAATCCACAGAGGCCCTCTCATCCTGGAGGCAGAGATTATGGCTAGAAAAACCCTTTGTTTCTGAAATAATTAACAATTGTAGCCTGCAGTCTTTTTCCAAATTAGGTGAAACGGTCTGAAGGGTGAGAAGAAACAGTTGCTACTTGAGGAGCACTCAATTATGAATGCCAAAGTGAAATTAACTAGTCACAGCCTGCCAAAAAATGTATTATCTCTTCCATGAAGTGATGGGACAGTGGGGTATCTCAGCCTGGGCTCTGAGACGCTGTATTTCAAACAAACATTTTTAACCTAACTGTTGTCCAGAGGAGTTCAAGAGGGCTCTAGAGCTCAGGTAAAAGCTGCTGTTATAGATGTTTCTGCCCACTGTTAACATAACACTGACTATCATCACCTTTTGTTCTGTGTACAGTGAATTTGTTAACAGTGGTTTGTTAAGATATCTAGTACTTAGACAGAAGCAGTCGTTTGGAGTAGTTTTTTTTGTGTCCACCTGATGAATGAGTCCAAGATTTACTCTCCTTTTACCTGTGTTTTGCTTCTACCAACCCCCTCAGGAGATATTTGGCTCTCTAGCTGCTAAACTACTTGTTGTGCAAGCACGTTGGGTAGTAATTTTTTTTGCTCTTCTCACTGAAAACAGCAGCCTGATGCTGAACACTTGATAGAAAGCCTGAAATGCTCTGTAGGAATGAAGGGACCTGTGGAGTTAATAATTCTCTGTGGCTTCATCCCTATGAGACTTTTTTTTTTCATTATTAAATACAAACAGCCAAGTGATCCATTGTAATATAAAAATATGGTGCTGATTTTTTTTATTTTTATATCAGTGTAGATGAACAGTTGGGGCAAGTATGGAAATTAGCATGATGACAGGCAGTGGCTCAGAACCCAGATGTAGTTCAGCAGGAGCAGAAGTTCCAGTGAAGAGAGAAAAATTACCAGCTTTATAGGATTTTATGAATCAGTAGCACTACTCGGTATCAGCCCCAGTGATGTCACTTATGAAACGCTTCCTCATGAGTCTCAATATAAAAGTCTCGGTGCCTCTTTGAATCCTTTTCATTCCCTCTGTGAGGTGAAGAGATGTCATCATGTCAACAGCTCTTGTGCTGTATCAGTAGAAAATAACCAACCAGCTGGCAAACTCCAGCTCTGGTTCTGTGAGTCTTTCCTGCTGCACTCACAGGGAAGTGAAAAGCTGTGATCATTAGACGCTGTTGCCTTTGGTACAGTGTGAGGTGCTGTGATGTGTTCCCACTGCAAAAAAAATGTAAACGTATATATTCTTTTGTTAAATGGGAAAATGTTGGAACTCAGGTAAAATGACTTTCAGCATTTTTGTTTGATAGTATATTAACCTCCTACATAGAAAGATAAATATTACTTTCACTTAACAAGAAGATGCTGCTACACAGAGAGATGCTGACTTTTTCTGTTTAAATGTCAGTGTGGCTTCCACCTTTGTGGGTAAAAATAAACCTTGGACTGTAAATATCATCAGTCACTCATAAGTGGACTATAATTGTTCAGTTCAGACAAGGGGGGAGTGGAGCTGACTGTGTGTGATGCATTCATATCATTAGCGTGGCTGAATGTCACAGGAGAAATTAAGTTAATTGTGCATGGTGTCTGCAGTGTGATGATGTATAACTATGCTATAGTAATACCTGGTGTTTAAAAGGAAAAGGTGCTCATCCAGGAAACCACTCAGTGTTCATTCATACAAAGCACCGAGCACAGCTACACTTCTACTGTGACTCTAATAGGTGAGTTATTATTATAACAATATGAAATTATCTGGATTTTTCTTCAGACATTTTTTTGGGGGGAACTTGACTCCCACCACCATAAAAGAGATGAACGAAGCAGTGTGTGTGCTGCCTCCTACTTATTAGCACCAAAATGAGTCAGAGTAATGAGTGAAAAATGTCAGCGCAGTCCTACCAATCAAGGAGAAATATTACTCTTAACTTTGAACTCCTGGTGCTTTGGTTGCACAAATCTGTATGTGGGAGTGCTGATTAAAGATAAAGTGAGAGCTGATAGGCCGCTGGCTGCAGAGCAACAGTGTGTGTTTCTGTGAGCGTACACCTTTTATGTGCAGTTATTTCAGGCCTTCAAGCTTTCAATTATATCCAAAATCCAGTATGAAAGCTCCTGTCACTTTTCGAGCTTGTTTCACTTTTCCTAATGAAATGATTCTGTGCCCATGTAACCGAGTGGGTGATGGAGACGCAGACAGGATGAATCAGCCTGCAGGCTTATTAAGCGAGTATTATGGACGGAGGCCTGGGCACATTGTGTGTGCGCATTTTCACCCCCAAGAGGCTGTGCACGCGCATCTCCTGCTGAATGTTCCTTGCTGCCTTGACAAGCAGCCAGCCGGCGTCTTCAAGAAAACAAACAACCCATAATTACCACATCTAATCACAGCATCACTTCCTGCGGGTTGGCGATCCAAAAGACTCAGTCTCCGTGGCTACCCTGTTGCCAGGAGACAGTTCGGGTGGGCTGGGATGATGTCTCAGAGAAGACGGAGATGGACAGAGGTAAGAGAGGGATCGTACTGGTGAAGGCCTGAGCGCTCTGTAGCCTACTTCAAAATACATCTCCAGGTCGTCAACTCCCTTCTTGTGTTGTTTAGTAAACTATAGCCTCTTACAGTACATCATCACTCGCCCTCTTCATTCTGCTGTTGGAAGCATTTGTTGGAGTCAACTGTCTCAGTGACCCCAACGGTGGGGTCGTGTGAAACAAGCACATGCAGCACTATCAGTGGTCAAAAACCCCACCGGGCACCTTTCAGTTGAGGCAAAAGTGACGATTCATGAGAGCTCCAACAGCGAGTGTTAAAGAGCAGCAAAGCTCCTTTACAGGTATTTTAATAAACCCATAAGGTGTTTGCTGTTTTCCTTTGTAGTCACCTATAAATGAATTATTTTAAAGAGGGGGTTCATGGTTTCATGGGTTTCCTCTGCTGATGAAAGTGGATTCTTGTCAGGTGGTGGTGTTGCATGTACAACAGGTTATAATACGCTCTCTGAGTAATGCTACGTCCTCAGGGCAGTTTGAAGGCTACAGTGACTCGCTATTGAAAAATGATAAGCTAGCAGTTTGGCATGCTAACTTCCCCTGGAGACATATTTCAGCGGGTAAAGGAGTCAGGTTTGAGGCTGAACTCAAAACACTGATGTTATCTCTTAATGCTAATCCAGGCTATGTAGTAAAAGCATATCAGAATAATAGCTCCAGATGTAGGAGCTATTATTCACTCATTAAAGACATTATTTAACTGTCTTAAACGAGTGTTTTATACTGTTAAAAGGTAGAATGCTGAATATATATTTGTGAATGGAGTGTGTGGAGCAACTAATGAAGACATGTCAAAATAAAAGCTTCATTTCCTTGGTTTCAGCAATTTTTGCACACTCACTCACACATTCGAAAAATTAATGCGTCCCCATAATAGACCAGGTTGTTGAACTCGTGTCGATGCGTCTCGAAACAGTCTATTTATAGTCCCACACACATCTCTGACCCTATTCTGTCAGTGCAGTTGTGACTTAGCAGTGAGCGGGGTGTCTTGCTGCTCTTAAAGCATCTCTGTCCAGGTCCCCCGAGTAGGTCACTCAGCTCAATATGCATGTGAGGGTGCTTTGTATGGGATTCACTGTTACTCTTCTGGGAGATGTTGTGTACATGCTGTTACTGTGCTGCCCTCTGCTGGCTGCTCTCAGACAGGGGGCCTCAAGGGAAGTGAGAAAAGAGAAAACACACACCAGAACTTTGCCCTATTTACTGCTCCCCTCGTATCTGTCGCAGAGTGGGTGAGGGGTCAGAAAAGGAACACCCTGTGTACTTTGCCTATACCTCTACCCAAAACAAGATATTCTCTTGAGACAAGAGTTGCCCAATAGTTTCTCAGAATTCATATTTTGAAATGTAAACCAGTTTGAATGGACTCTTACGACACGAAGACAGGAGAAACAAACAGAGCAGCATGTACTGCATCTCACATTTATTTACAAAACGTATTTACATGAACCCTGTGGCATCGCCTGACCTTTGACCTCAAGCCTTGGAGATTGTGGAATGATGATTAGAGAATCTTCGGTCAGTGGTGGGTCTCTCTTAAGAGTAAAGTGCATGACAAAAAGCCTTACAGTTTAAATGTATGTGTTTGGGTAGTGGGTCTGTGCCAGTTAACCTCTGTGTGTCATCTAAACAAAGATATGCTCACTGCTCCGTTTCCTCATCCTCACTTCTCTTCTCCATCCTGGCAAGGATCTGAAGGACGGCCTGATTAAAGTCATCTGGCTGGTCGGCGAAAACGTAATGGCCTGCTCCTCTGATCACCTGACAAACACAGATACACAGATGTATGATGTATGAAATGTGAATTCATCTCAGGGCCATTTATGTCAATCTTAGAAATTGTGTGAATGTATTCTGTGAATGACAAGGGGTAAATAAGTGTATTTCTTACTTATTATATCCCGATCTTTAATTTCTACTTGTAAATTTTGGAGCTACTCAAATAAAGATATATGAGACATTGTAATGTGGATGTAAACTGAAGTCGCAAAAGAAGCAAGATACGGTTAAGAACCTACTGTGATTTCCACATCAGGTCTTGTTTTCCTGAAAGCAAATCCAGAGTCGCTGTCGATGCTGGAGCGTGATCCGTAGATGAAGGAAATGGGAATGTCTGCTTGGACCTGTCCGATCCTCTCCAGCATAGGCCTCTTAGCCCAGCCGTAAGGAATGGTCATGTTCCTAAAGGCCGTTTCCCCACTGAAACAGATGAACAGTGACGTGTCTGTGATGTGTTCAGAAACAACATATCTGAGCATATCAGCCTGAAAAAGCTCCGCACCTTGGAGTCTGGGCGTTCAGATGGTAGATGTAGTCAGATACAGTGTTGTCATTGAACACAGAGGAGTATTTCTGCTTAAAATCAGACCTAATGGTCTGGACCAGCATAGGACCTGAGAGAGGAGAGAAGAAATCAGAAAACACTGGAATTCACACACAAATATTAGGATGGAAACTAGAAATAAACAAGAGCACTGCCTAAAAAACCCCATCATACTCTGACCTCTATGTTGTTTTTCCAATTTTCATGCCACAAAAATTAACAATGTATTAGTGTGCTTTACAGTACGGACACCACAAACAGAGATAATAATGAAAGAGCATTTCCATTAAAAAGAAATGTCTTTTTTACTCTACTGGAGACTAAACAAACAGTGGATCCTGACAGTGACAGGGTATGGAGATAAGTAGCAAAATCTCTTTTGTACTAGGAGGCACGAAGCAATATATTTTTAAGTGGAGAACAATCAAAGACCGAGCTGACAACACCACTGGCATGAGGTGGATTAGTCATCTCAATCATGGCCTCGTTTTCCTGCTAATTAAATCACATTGCAGCTGTTAATTATACATTATTTTGAAGTCGAAACATCAGACATCCTTAGCCAGCCATCGAAATGTGACACAGAGGGAAGAATACATCTGAGTGTGTTTATGTGCCAGAGTGTGCTGACCTAGAGGTCCAGCCAATCTGAGCCCGGCCAGAGGGTTGAAGGGGCTCATGACAGCCCCCATGGCTCTGATCCACATCGGGATGGAGTTGTGATTGGGATTCTCAGGACGTGCTGGAAACCCCCAAGGCTCCACCAGCAGCAGATGTTTTACCCTGCACACATACACACAAGTTACTTCAAAAACCTAACAAATACACACATTTATTTATTTTGCAGATACAATAATGTGCCTAAAAAACAGTGAATGTAACTCTTTCACATAGTTGAACAACATACAGCATGTGTTATATGGAGGTCTAAAAACTTTTGAGTCTCTACATTTAAACTGAATGTGCAGCATAAGCATACTTGGCACTAAGGTAAAGCTTTGTGTTTATGACTAAACAATTAAAACTACAACTTAAAGCTAAAACCTGTGAATGTTTTCCTTTCTGTTTGAAAACTGGCTGAAATGATTTATCAGTTGATTCACTGATCGTGAAACCGTCAATCAATTGTTACTTTTGTAATTTTCTGTCGATCAGGTATTTCATAGTTAAATTATTTGCATGAGTTTTATTTCTGCACTTCAGAAATAAACTGGACACTGTTGTCTATGAAAGTAATTTCTTGTACATCTATAAAACAACAGCGGCTTTTCTTTCTCTCCCATCTAAAGACACACACAAAATCAAACGTGAACCAAAGCACCTGTGTGGGTGTTTGAGAGTGTAGGCAGCAGCCAGGTATCCTCCCAGGTTGTGCCCCAGCAGCACCATTTCCTCCAGTCCCACCTTCTCCCTCCACTCGTCCAGGGCTGTCAAGAACTGCTCCTCAGCCCCTTCAGGGTTGGTTCTGAACTCAGGACGGCTGCTCCTGCCGAAGCCCAGCAGGTCCAGAGCATAAACCGGCCCGCTGCTGGAGAGCGAGTCTAGGTTTTGGGCCCAAAGGGCAACTCCACCACCGAAGCCATGCAGGAGGACCAGGGGAGGCCTGTGATGGGCAGGGGGCTGCTGGCAAGATGGAGGGGAGCATAGCTGAGGCTGAGTGGAAAATGCTAAGGTCCACAGATAGTCGCTGTTAGATATTCGCACGTGCTGTCTGGAGAAAGGCTGCTTCACAACTGCAGAGGACGGGGGAGAAGATGAGGCAGAGAGGGGGAGAGGGAGGTGAAGAAGAGGACATGACACTCATCTTAAAAACTTCACATTGATTAGACTGATATGTGTTTTTACAATAACTAGGTCTAATGTTTTTCAAATTCAAATTCTTCCAAGTGTTCCAGCAACTCTTAAACACACACACACACACAGACACACACACCTTTGAGCATTTTTTCCTCTGCATCTTTGAGCTGAGAGGGAGACGTGGGGCACCAGGAGGGAAGCCAACTTAATATCCAGGAGCTGGACTCAGACACACAGGAAACACAGTACATGCAATCACTGACAAACTATTGAACTTTGTCCATACAACATCATCATTGTTATCACTGCTGCAGGTACAATCTATAGAGCAGACCTCACACTTCCTGCTAGAAAAACCTGGCAGTATGAAAACATTAAGCAGGCGGCCAGACACTTAGCCCTGTGTATTGTGAAAACTTTACATGCCATTTAAGCAAGTTAGCATTAAATATGTCAATTTAATGCTGACTTGCTTTACAAGACATTAAGTTCCCAAGCCAAAAGAGTGGGCTGTGATTTTGGAGGACTAGATGACTTAATTCGACAGGCGACTAATGCATGGAGACACATTTACAAATAAAGTTGTTTATTCTAACGTGTGTGTCGGAATTAACCTAAAGGTACAAGTAGATTTGGATAATAAGCGTATATACGTTAAAGAAAGGGTTTTGGATTAAAATGAGACAATTTAAAATGGAGGTGGGCTCCAGTGTGTGGGAAATATCAGGTCAGCGCTAGTTTAAGAAAACGATGTGGTTTGAAAACTGACAGCATTCACATTCAGGAAGAAATAACGGCTTTTAATAACAGCTCAACTCAACTACAGTTAGATTATGAGGGTGAAAGCTCACCTCTGCTCCTTGACAGGTTGAATCTCCGCCGCCATCCTTCGCATGGTGAAATGTGGTTTTCTAGTGACCGTCTGTGGAAAAAGTCGTCAGGATTTGTTACGATGCATTCACGTGCTTTCAGTAAAAGATGCAAAAATAAAAAATAAGTACCGTATACATTTTGAAGTTAAAAGTTACAACTAATAAACAAAGACACGTTCATAAATTATTTGAGTGCAGAGTGATTACCTGAGACGTAAAGTTGGAAATAGGAGGGTTATTCAAAAGCTGAAGTCTCCTGAGAGTTCAGGACCTGGTGCTTTGTAGTGTTGAATGCTCGACACTTTTATATCCAACTGCACCTGAAAGCACCAGCACGGTTTGAGTCTATGGTTTGAACCAGATCTTAACTGCTCAGGTGAGTTCGTCGTCTCAACTCTCTAAAGTTTATTTTTGCTGCACTTTGTGGAAGAAACTAGCCTCATAACCGCTTCATGCTCACTTAACTCTAAGAGTAAAGACGCTGTGCTGCACAGGGATGGTGTGGCAGGAAAGAGACATTTCAGGCGCTGCCTAAGTTGCACGGCTGACCTCCAGTGGCTGCATCAAACAGGTAATGTAGTAGGCCTACACAAACGAGTTGACCCCACAAGACATTAAATTAGAATTTAATCTTAATGAATTTAATAATTAAACATTTAAGGAATACTGGTAAAATACAAGAGGCGTTTTGTTAATGTTTTCTGTTAATGTTTGTTAATGTTAATGTTTGTTTTTGTTAATAAACTGTAATCACAGGGTATACTAGCCTACGTCATTCAGAGGCTAACCCCTGGTCAGCCAACAGTTTCTACTGTCCTGTCCTACTGTGCATTTTATTTCAGAAGTTCTGGTTAATTGTTTCTTCCTTTTTCCATATTTAATACTTTTAACAAGATGACATTGAGAGGAAAAATACTAATTATAAACAAGTCAGCTGACAACAGTATTTAATTTGGTTATTTATGTGGTCATGTTTTCAAAAATATATCTTTGACATAGATCTAGTTGAAAGAATTACTGGAGTTAATGCCTCTTTTATACACAGGCTAAATGTAATTTCTCATTTCTAGTAGTTGTGTGTTGTGTTGTAAAGTGTTTTTCACTATTTCTAATATGGTTTTCCATTGTACAACTAGTGACAGCGAACAAACAAACAAAACACATTCAAAAAGAAGGAGATATATTGATAATCCCTTAAAATTTAAAATGAGGATACCGTTTTACATTTGCATTATGGTCAATAAAGTAAACAGAAATCTTCCCTGTGCTGCCTGGAGAGGGTTGTCATGTGCTCTTGAAAATGACTGTAAATCAAATTGAGTCTTGTGCAGTGACAAACGGAGGGAGATGACTTTGGGTTCCCTCCCACTAATATCTAGGCTAATAATAGGCAGAAACATAATTGCTGTCTTAGAGATTAAACCTGTTCTTATCTACATAAATTTCTTCCTACAATTTTAGATAAGGGCAGAGATTAAAGGAAAAGTTAATCTAATTCATTATCCTGAAGGATTTGAGTGTACGGTGCGATCCGGCTGCTATAGGAATAACACTTTGGCTATCTTCCTTTTTCCTTTTTTTAAAACTTACTCTTACTGTGATTCTCATTAAATCTTAAAAGAGGGTTTATCTTAGATTTATAGAGGTGTCGCCCTTGAAAGCTCAGGAGCATCCTTCAAGGAATGATTGTGTAGTAGGTCTATGCTGACCAGAGATAGACCTGCTTGTGTCTCATTGAGACCTCAGGTACTGGGAGCAGGGTAGTGTGGGATTTTTTATATGCATCTGAAGGCAACACGTGTACATTATGTAAAAAAAGACAAAAGGTCATCATATGACAAGCTTTAGTTATGTTTTAATTCCTCCAGCATGGTGGCAAGTCCTTGTATATAATCACTTTTTAATCACTGTGTTGAGCAGCAAAACCACCTTTGTATAATTGACCATTTTCTCTCTCACAGGCAAAGGAACATTTACGGAGATTCCTGACAGACCTTGTCCACAAGGTGGCATGGTTGTGTTCTGTGAGTATGTACACACACTTCATACTCACACACTCTCTGGCTACTTTGTCCTTCATTCCTCAAACACAATTTTCCTCTCATACCACCCACTTCTGGTGGCTCTCGGACTATGGGTTGACTGAGTGGTTCCTGAGTGCTTCATTTCCTTCGCTCTCACAGATACACACACACTCATCCACCATGTGTGTTACTGTCTGTTCACTCTGCTGAGTACTCAAAATTTCATAAGCCAGACAATGAGGCTGTAGCCTGGCCCAAAGAGGTGCAGGGGTAGTAATAGACTGGAGCTGTCTGGAGACCAGTAACTGGGTGAAGCTTTTAGTGAGGAGACATTATAAAGCGGCAGCAGGGAGTCAGCCTGCTCAGTGTCTCTGACAACTAAATGCTAGTCATGCTAGCTATAGCTTATACGGTATTTGCTCTTCTTCATGTTTTTATCTGAAGCTCAAAAACAGTGAACCCTGTAAACAGATGGAAAATAAGTGTACTCTCCGCTGTCTTGCACTCAAAGACATTATAATTTGTCTAACATTGTGCTTGGAGGTGTCTTCTATAGTGACAGCTGACTCAGATCAGGTAGCAGTCGTCCTTTAGAGGTCCTGCATGCACTGCCCTGCTGTCGACACTGAGGAAACATGTGATAGGTCCTGTGACAAATATGGAATTAGCCTGTTATCCATCCACCACTGATTATAGCACTGCATCTTAAAGTTGTGTTTTAGTCAATATGAAGTCATTTAAATGAACAAGGCTTAGGTGATCAAAGGGAACAGGCTGCATTTGGATTTCAGGTGATTACAGGGAGTCGACAACGACGAGGCTGTGCCCGCATTCGCTATTACAGACTAATTCTGAGCAGGTTTTGAGTATGTCGCATGTTAACACCGGTGTTGTGGCAAAATTAAATATATTCAGCCGATATCCTGAGTATATTTAATATGTATAATAAGTAAAATTATAAAATGTTTAGATCTGTCAATTGTAATTAAACTGTGGATAGTGTTGAAACAACTCAGTAAAAATCAGACTTTGATTTATGCTCTCCACATGTGTTGTTGCATAATTTCTTGTTAGCAGAAAATGGCGAAGTACACGGGCCTTGTTCCCAGCACACATTTTGACATGTTACAGTGAGTGGGAAAAGCAGGTACTATTAATGAAATTGATAATGTTTCAGTTTAATTCAACTAAGCAATGACAATATGACAGTGAACCTGCACAGTATCAGGATACTGAGACCAGAGCAGCACATTCAGCCAGCACTGACTTTAATATTTACCCCATGTGCTTTTCCTACTTTGTCAACACATTTCTCAATTTTTCTCTCTTTTTTATTTCTCATATGCTAAAAACATTATCACATGGGAGTCATTCACATGATCTTAACACATATAGTATAGTAGGTAGTATAGAATTGTAACACAGCAAAATCTTCCTATCCCATTAATGTCAACCCACACTAGTGAGATGATTGTCTTAGTGTGTGTGTGCATGTGTGTGTCCATGTGCTGTTGTACTTGTCAGAGTGGGGGCAGTTTAAACCTTCTTCATCCTTAGCCTACATGAAATTTGGTGACCTCATGTTATTCCCAGATTATCTACACCCAGAACTGTATTATTATTACTCAAAAGAACTGAAAACTCATCATCATAAAATAAACATAGTAATATATGGAACTTATATTGCACAAACTTAGGATTGCGTGGATGATTGTGGGTACATGAATTTTGTCTTAATTAGCAGTACATCACATCAGAATCAGATAAATTCAGTTATATTTATTCTTAAAACTGTCTTTCTGTTGTGTTCATGAATCATTCTACAAGTCAGTGAATGAATACAACTATGAAACAGACAGAGAGGGATTGTGATTGATTATAACACATATTTTTGCCAAAAGGTGTGTGTGTGTGTGTGAGTGAGAGAGAGAGAGAGAGAGTCTTAGGGGTCTGCAGTTTGTCTATTAACTGTCCACTGTGCTCTGTTCGAGGCTCTAATGAGCTTTGATGAGCAGAAGTTCTAATACAAACCCTGTGTAGATCCGTCAGCTTTCTGTAGGCACAAACCCCGCTCTGTCATGGCTTTCTGGGGCATGGCCCAGTGCAGTATGGGTAATAAGAGTGACCAGGTTGTTAGAGGAAGATAGAAAGGGGATGGAGGAGAGGCGGAGGGTCTGTCTGGTTGCTAGGATACATGGCCGGCGCCAACAGCGGATATGATTTATAATGGCCAGCCTCGCTGTCTCGCTTTCTCCGCTAGTTTCCTCCTTCCTCTCCTCCCTCTCACTTTTCCACTGACTCTCTCCATCCCCTACCCTCATTTCTATCCCCAGCATCCGACTGGCCCTGTCTGTCTGATCTCAGCACTGATCTTCTGGCATTAGTAAAGGCTGCTGTTTAAGTTCAGTTTATTTGGCAATAACGACAAAACTCATTTTGCCTCCTTTTGATCTTGTGGGTCTTACGTACAGAACGCAGTTCTACACTGTAGGTGCACAACTTCTGTGTCTTTGAGCGTGCATGTTCACATGATCAAGCCAGAGCTGCACCCACATGAATGGATAATATTGATTTTTAGAGACTTGATCCACCCTGGGTTGTGAAAAT
>OMNW01001087.1:11214-23080 GCA_900303245.1 Selene dorsalis | reverse complement strand
CGCAAACAAAGATGGCGGCTTAGCAAAACATTTTGACAGTTTGACTAACATACAGCTGGGTTCCGAATTATTGTTTAGAGAGATCTTATATTCACTGGTGTGAATGTCAATGGCATTTATTAAATTATGTGTTCCACCGTGGTTCACAATAAATTCTAATGAAGCTACTTTTCTGTTACAAAAAACAAAACAAAACAAAACAACAACTGAAAAGGGTGTTTTAATCATCAAGAGTCAATTTATTTTCATATTCTAAAATTCAAAGGACATAACAGGATTTGAGAATAAATCCAAGGTTGAGTGCACAAAAATGTTTCACTGCAAGCGATTATTTACAAGAATGAAATCAACAAATCTGTACAGAATTCAACAGGTACTGCATCAATATTTAGAGTCGACTTTTTGAACCTAATAACGTAGACTAGACTGGACTTAGATTCATTTGTACTCAAGATAATTTTTTAAACACATCACATTAATTAATTTACATTATAGTGAACTTTGTTTGCTGAATTAAAAGTTCACCTTTAGTGCATTAAAGACCACTGTATGTTTGTTTGTTTTTCATACATTAAAGATTAAAATCCCACCAAGGTAATGCTATATGGCCTAATAAACAGGCCTAACTTGGACGTGAAGGAGAACAAACCAAACAAATGTCCTCTCCTTACGTTTACCAAAACATGCCACCCATAAATACACTGGTGATTACAATTTGATTGTACCATCATTGTATAATTAATGTGAACATTAGTGCTTCATGTGAGCATTAAGAACCAATGGGGAATCCTTCAATTGTTTTGCCTGCACCATCAAGAATAGTTGCCACAAACTTTGGCAAGTTTTTTTCTCTGTCAAGCAGATAACCTGTAAGGAACTCTCTGTTCAACAAGTTATACAAACACGACTTTAGTTTGGGTGTAAATTATTAAGATAATTAGTTAAAAATTAGGGCTGGGTGATATGGATAAGTCTTCAAAGATCTTTGTGTAATTGCAATTTTTTTTCTTTCTTTTTTCTTTTCTTCTTTTACAATGTCTTCCTGCTTATCTCCACTATCAAGTTGTGTAGTTGTGCTTGAATATCTAGTTACAGTTTACTTTTAATCATATCATGTTAAAGTTAAAAATGACAGCAATGACAACTGCTGTCACTGAGAAAGTTTTCTCGAAATGTCCTCATGTTAGACACATAAATATGTTAATTTTCAGAGAGACAACAAAACAGTTGCATAATGATCTGACCAGGTGATGCAACAGTGTACAACCTAGTCAGTGAAAAATGAGTAATAACATGACTGATGATGAATATTCATACACTTTGATGATCACACTGAATGTAACTCACCCAGCCCTAGTTTTATTTAACCCAATAACAATTTTTGGACTGACCATCTTTTCACCCAGTGTCAGTCCATGAAACAACACTGCATTTTGCTGGAATAATGCCTCTACTGAATACAAGATACAATGGATTTGAAAGCTATAATTCAGTTCAACACTATGCGTGCTATAGAAGAGAAGCCAAAAACACTTACTATCAGTTTAAATCAAATCAAAAATGAAACCGACCATTTCTCATAACACAGATGAGTTTAAATACATGAGTTACACAATTTTTTTTCCAAACCTTCAGTAGGGAATAACGAAAGTGCTCTGGTCAAACCTGTAAAAAAATAATTTATACACACCCTCGTCATCTGACTGGAGGGTTTGTCACAAAATTGTTGACAACTGTTTTGCTTATTGATGGTCCTCCCCCCAGTCACTCCGCTGCTTCTCGCCCTCACCGCCCGTTGGTTGGATTAGTTGTCATTTGTTAAAAGGAAGGCAGGCAGGCAGTATGACAGTGGAACAGGCTGGGCCCGCTAAAGGCTCTGCCACCTCTCCCTCCAACTCTGTCCATGTTCCCTTTTCTGGGCTGTAGCAGATGGTAGAAGACTTATAGGCCCCCTGGGGAAAAAAAGAAAATCAAGTCATTTTCTTCATTCCTCTTAGTGTTGCTTGGATTTCTGACTAGGGGACAGAAACACTTAGTTTTAAAAATGCATGCGATCAAAAACAAAAAAGGAATATTCAAAGGAAAAGTCATGATATTCTTGTTTGGGTATAAATTGCTAAAATAACAGTAGTCAGGAAATTACACAGTCTTTTCACAAACATGAGAGTATATCTTCATTGACCTGTGCCTCAAGGATGGGAAGTCTTATTAAGGCCTGAAAAATGTGGAGAATTAGTGCCACCAGCAACTGCAACTAATATTCACACAATGATAACAAATTGACTTCTATTGTTGGTGGTAAGAAATGAAAGAGCTGCACACGGGAACACGTGCTGTTTATGTTTTTGCTTTTGTTCATTTTTTTCCACAGGATGTGTTGACAGTGACAAAATATAGAATATCATGAGCCTTATCCTTACAAAATAATCTAATCTGATCTGTAAACAGTAGTAGTATATTCAGTACCATGCTCCAGCTGTAGCCCCCCACAAGGAAGATGCTGTCATCCAGAACAGCACAGCCTGGGCCACTGCGACCCTCCAGGATGGGTGTCTGCAGGATGTTCCACTGGTCAGCTTTCGGGTCGTAACACTCAACCAACATCACGTCTAGATGGGAGAAACCTATGAGATGGGGTAGATAACTGTGTTAAAATTATGTACTCAGTGTTTCACATGCATTCAATATGCCCCATCTGGTTATTCGACATTACAGGCCCTGAAAACAATCCAACCAGCCTCTTTCTCTAACAGATGGGGTGCTACATAAACGGAAGATTTTCTGCAAAAGTTAGAGCAGTTTTGCATGTGCTGTTTTCCCTGAGCTCCTTTACTGATTTTATAAGTGGGTGAGACTTCACAGAAAAAAATTAATGTCACTTTTCTGCTGTTGAAAGCTAAGAGATTAAACATTCACATTTGGACCATTCCCTGAAGTCTACTTGATGAAATGTACAAGTTTCTGCTGTTACCATGTACAAAAGAATTATGTTTGGAAAATTTCGATTCTTGTGATAAATAGCAAATACAGCGTGTTTTAAGAATAATGGCAGTATCTCTTTTCCCGAGACACTCAAGCACTTACCTTTCAAATGGTTTCCACCAATAGCATACAGGCGGTCGTTCATTCCAGCCAGGGCATGAATGGCACGCTTTGTGTTCATATCCTGTTTTCGAGCCCACACATCCATTATAGGGTCGTAGCAGTAGAGCCAGGACACATACTCTCCATTGTGCACTCCTCCTGCAACAGGTGAATACAGCGCAATGTCTTTATCACTGTTTTGAAATATATAGCATGGATAGATGCACTGGCTGCTCATGTAATATAATACTCTCTGAGGCAAACCTACAGTACTTATTAAAAATGTATATTTTCTCATTACTTGAATTTAACAATTACCAGAGTTCCTATTATGAAATGTACCACAAAAATGTCTTAACCCTATAAAACACTCAACATAAAGTGAACGAACAGTAAATTTTGAAACTTCGACCCAGCTTGTGACATTCTGTCGCTGTTAATAGCGAACACCATCCACCTAAGTACAAAAAACCTTTATATGAAAATATCAATTGTTGTATAAGTAGCACATCTAATGCTGTAGGCTGTTGATGAAAGCTAGTTAAACTACTTGTGGTCATATAGTATGCTTGGGTTAGGTTGGGTAAGATGATCAGGTTTCATACGTATAAAATCTGAATGTGCAACATAAAAATTTACTTCAGTCTTCAAATAAAAAGTAGAATATTTTCCTCAGAACTGTAGTTGAATAGAAGTGTAATAACCTGACTAGAAAAGAAAATTTCCATGTGAGATAATAAAGATGTTTTATCGATATTGCTAATTATCTTATGATATTTACTGTATTTGTCTGTTGTTTTTAGATGTTGTCCTTCCTCAAAGTAAGACAGGATAATTGGGACTGAGTGACAGGTTCTCTTCTGACCTGATATGTAGATCTTGCCATTGTGTACTGCTCCTGCATGGGCGGCCAGAGGCTGAGGCAAAGACGACACATAGTTCCATTCATTAGTCTCCAGGTTGTAGGACTCTACGCTGGAGAGGTAGCCTGTCTCGTTCCTTCCACCAATCACGTACAGGTGCTTATCCAGGCGGCAGGCAAAGAAACTGGCTCTCCTGAGGAGGAAGTGTCAACCAGACAACATTATTAAACCAGCAATGACAACATCCATTGTAGGAATTTTTACAGTCTCTGTGTGAGGTGGAAATTATTCAGGAACCATATCACAACTGAGACTATGAACTGTGGCTTAGGAGTACAGGAGTTACACGCTTGCCAAAAGCAAGCAGGCGGCTGTGTTTTCTCAAAGTTGCATAATATTTGATATCACAAGTTCAGAGCGATAGAAAACATTGTATTAAAAAATCTGATTAAAAAAACGTAATGTATACAAATTTCCTGTTTGTTTTATTTATCCATTAACAGAAACCAATGATGTTTGTGAGTCCTGCAGTCTCTTACTGCATCATCAGATATATTTTACTACTGTATACTTCCCTTTTGGAAACATAAACTTAGAGTACATTTAAACAAATGCAATGGCCCACATGACAATCAATACAAAAATACAGAGCAACATAAATGAATGAAAGAACAAATATGAATTGAAATACAAATGAGGCTCACCTCTCCTGCATTGGGGGCAACTGTATCCAGCTGTTGAATCTGGGATCATATCGGCTAACAAAATTGGTGCTGTGTTTTCCTGTGAAAGGAACAGAAATCAAGGTCATTGGAGCTGATCTCTCCCATGACTAATACAGTTGAGGCAATGCTGAGTTCTAACTGGCTAAGTTGTTGTTAAATACCACACAAATGCACAACTCTGTGACTTTGAAGTCTTGATTTAAAAATAAAGATATTATCTGAAAGTCTCCACCCACACATGCTGATTTTCAGTGTGCCTGTGCTACTTTTCACTGCACTTTGAGTTAACAAGTTCTGACAGAAGGCTTGTTTTTTTGAGTCACACATTGGCGTGATTTTATTCAAAAAGTCCTTAACTTTATCTGATGATGTGTGTTGGTGTTGTGTTGACTAACCCTCACTGCTATAGTACCAGTGTATTATTATGATACTTGGAATAAGAATGAAAAGAAGCATTTTTTTTTTTGATCTTTTACAGTTTTTCTTACCATAGTGATATGTTACCCCCGTTCTACAAAAGCACTCTTGACACTTCCACACCACAAATATTTCGGTGTTAATAACGGTTATTTTTCTGTGCCAATTATTGACAAGTGTTGTTTGTCCACTCAGAGCTTATCTGGCTCTAGGATGAGTGTTTGAAACTATTTGAAACTGCAACATTAACTCTAATAGCTTTGAACTCCCATACACACTGACTCACAGCACTCTCAAATATTAGGTAAACACTGATAATTTTTTTATGTGATAGCACTGAAAATCAAGACATTGATTCTGTGGTGTTACAGTACCATTGGGATTCCACTGGTCTTCTCCTCCCAGCAGCAACAGGAAGTTCTCCACCTCCACCACGCAGTGATGGGCGCTGTTGTAAGGCATTACTAAATGAGACACAAAAATCAGAGGTATTAGTCACAGCAACATGACTGTGGTATAAGACAGAGGCAGAGAAATATCAACCTAAAAACCAAACCTCTCCCCAACCAAGAATATTTGCAACCCCCCAAGAAAAAAGCAAGTTTTCCCTTTGATAATTTACATTTAAATTCACATATGATTTCTCATAACTCCTGATTTCAGTAAAAAAAAAAAAAGTAGACCAGAAATTAAAATAGCTTGAATTCCATGACTTGTATAGATTGTGTCTCTCAGAGACAAATACACTCAGTTAACACTGTATTGGATACACATAGGTAAACGTAATGCAGTCTTCTGGAGAGGTGTTGATTGAATGATCATTTTGGAGGCTGCAGTTTGTGGTGCCTCTGAATTGTATTGTGTTATACAGGCAGATGTTTCTATTATTTTGTTCACCCAGTATCAATGAGGGTAGGCTAAATAACAGAGAGACCCCTCTGTACAATGCAACACAGTTCAACAGCACCACAAACTCCATCCTCCAAAATTATCATACAGTCGAGTGAGCACCTCTCTAGAACAGTTTCAATAAAAATACAATATTATAACCTTCATAAAGGAGGATTTATTGCTGGACTATTGTATTAGACTGCACTGGTTTCAGCTAAGTGTACCTAATAAATTGTCAACTTAGTACTAATGTGAGTTCCATCTGCACTAAAACTAACAATTTTATAAATTAATTTTATTCTTAAATGAATTAAAATAATTCTCAAACAAATACACACCACACACACACATACGCTATGTCTGCATCTTAATTGTGCCTGTAAAATTACCCTTAACAAAGCTTAAAAAACTGGCCTTTAGTTAACCTAGCTACTGATCCCTGATGTAGGTCTACTGGTCTGGACAAAAGATGTTAGTCACAATTAAATGAGATTCCTATTTATGGAACATCTGCAAAATGTTATCTTAGCTTTTTAATCAGCAATATTTGTAAAGGCTGTGTTTCTCTTTCAGTGACTGCTTTTATTACTTGTGATGCTGAGTGTCCTGTTGTTTGATAGGGGGTGCTCATAGTACATATTAATGTTGAGACTGATTTAATTTGCAACGTTACTCTTAACAACAGTTCTTGTTGTAATGACACGGTCGCACTTCTTTTTCTACAATCCTTGGTGAGAGTCAATGTTACATGATTGATTGTCCTTTCTCATCGCTTTTGTTTTGCCCCCTTCCATTCATCCATCTACAGGAAGTGATTTCTTGTGGGGAATCTAGTCTGTAGACTCTTAACTGGAACAAATGAAAGTATGAGGCAGAGTAAACAGGCTACTGTTTGGTATGACAATATCTATCTATCTATCTATCTATCTATCTATCTATCTATCTATCTATCTATCTATCTATCTATCTATCTATCTATCTATCTATCCAATACATTAAATGAGTTTCTACTTTAGAGACTTAACTTAAGTGCCAGGGAGTACTCTAAGGATTGACTCACATAATGCAACACCTTTCATCTAGTATTAATATGCCACAGGAACTATTCATCTAGCATCCAGAGTACATCCGATGAATATAATCTTTAGTGTATCATGCCACTTATTATCTTAGCACAAGTTAGCACAAACAGCTACAAGCCCACAAATGCAGCAGGACCCCTCGTAGAGGATTTTCCGTTGTGTGTGTTTTTGTGCTCCCCTCCTCTCCTCCATCTTCTTTTGCTGAAGTGACCCCATTGAGATGTAGAGAAATGGTCTTAGGTGACAGTCATAATGAACATGATCGTGTTCACTCAATAAATCTCAGGCCCGGTGCTTTTTGAGCACAAATCAGTGAAATGTTAAAGCCCACCTGTCTGTCTCCATCAGTCATTTCCACTGTCACCTCCCCACCGCCTGATGGATCACAGTTGCTGCAAAATTAGACAGCCTTGAATCTCATTTCTTTCCTATTGGCCTCTCCCTGCAATCTCACTCTGGCTGGCTGACATGTGCCGGTCCTCTCTATGGGAGGGGAGTCTCAGATAGGAACTAATACTACATACACTAAACACAGCTTTATCTTGAACGAGGGGATTAGGTTGCTTGCCTCCAGTGCACCTCAAAGACGAGTGCCATATGACTGCCAAATTCCCGTACATGCTATTTACATTATCATTCAGTCAGCAGTATATAGGACATGGATGACTGGCTTTTTATTTGATGTCTAGTGACTTGTACTCATACTAAAAATCATTTCATACCCACGTGAAAAGAAGATTATTGCTTTACAGTATGTCACAGGCTACAGTATGAGGAGTGCTCCGGGAGGACGTGGGGCATTTGCCCTGCCTCTACAGGTGCCACAAATACAGGTAAACAGTGGGATAAGAGCTATACACCACTGCACTAGTCTTGTGCACTGCAAAAAAAACATAAAACACCAAATATAAAATTCCCATCTCCAAGATAGGATTTAAGATCTGACTGTGAATTATCACCTGAGAAAGAGTAAGAAATCTGTCTACACATTTGTCCCCTCTCCCCTAAATCTTCCACCAGCCCCAGGGGTGAACAGCCAAAAGAGGGCAGGATGAGCACGTCCTCCACGAGATGGACGCCATCACTCCAGTCTACAGTGAGCTCTAGGGCTCACTAGAGGGAGTCAGAAACCTCTGCATAGAGGCACAGTTGGGGTCGGTTGAATGACTCCACAGCTAATGCACCACTGCTGCTCAAGCTCTGACGTGCCTTTAACAACATTACAATTGCCTCCCACTGAGCTGAATTCCTTTGTTCTAGGCCGTGTTGCATGGATGAGGTCAATTTCCACATGTGAGATTTTACTATCAGGTTGATTTAAAGAAGAGGAATAGGAAAATAGTCCAGCATTGTGGCTGAGCCTGTGCCTGCCTTTGTCTTGTGCTCGTCCACGCTGCTGTGGGTACACTAGATGGCAAACTTTACACTAGAATCACCGAGTAGCAGCTTTATCTGACACAACAAGAAGGATCAGATTCTTCCTAAATTGTGTTGATGAATGTCTTAATCAAAGGCTGTCCCTCTCAGGTTTCGCCTCATTGAAAAGTTATGATTGAATGTTAATAATCTTCTATTCCACATCCATTGTGTGGAGGCTACATCAGATGGTCACTGATGTGTTAAGGGGATGATTTTGCAGTTTTGTCCCTCCACTTGGCCACGGACCATTTGAGTGTTAACTTTTTAGTTCTGAGTGATGGAAATCCCTATTGACCTTTTGCTTGCTGCAGTTTATACCCAGGAGTGTGAGTTTAATGAGAAAATGACAATATAAACACCAGTGAGCTTGAGGCTGTTGTATATGCATGCCTCCTTCAGAAAAATGCACCCTGAAAGATTTAGACAAACAGGGGCTGTAATAACAGATGACTGCCCAGTAACATCATGTCTTGAGCGCAGAAGAAACCGTGTTCGAGGCCGTTGGTGAATTTCATTCACAACAGAAACATCACACCGGAATTAAAAAACTTGCGCCATAAACTGAGAATGTAAACTGGGCACACTGAGCCCACAGAAAAAAAAACGACCTGTGGCTAATGTATATGAATGGAGAGATGCTGCTGAGATATGACTCCGACCAAAACAACAGGACAAAAACTCGATATGTCTGGCAATGATGATGCAAAGGACAAATATGGTTTCCCATTAGCTCTTGTTTGACCTTTGTAATATGGCAACAATATAGTGGTAAGCCTTAAAAGGTCACGGAAGACAGAGAGAAAAAAGAGCACGGTACACTTTACAGAGGTGAGTGCTGTGGGGAGAGTTTGTAAATTCACAAAGGCTGAGGACATTTTTACCAATAGAACAGTTTTTTGTGAAATTAGAAATACTTGCTTTCATTATGACATCATAAAATCAACATCATAAACTCTACCCTGCCATTAATGCCTGCAGTCTACGAGATACATCTTGATTTTTTAAATTACTTTTATCTTGTACACTTTTTGTTTAGTCAGTTAAACCATTATCCATTTTGACCCTCTGGAGACACACTACAGGTGCTGTCCTCCTGACCTCATCTGTCGGCATTTGCTTTACATCATATATACCTGATATCTATAATGACACCAGGTCAACAGGTTAATTCCTCACTTTGTATTGGTGGGTATGGGGCCACTCAATCTTGTGTATTGATTAACCTGAGCACATTAAAATGCTATGGAGGAAAGATGTCATTCATTATTGTTCCATCCCTGCCACAATAGTTCATTAGATTCAAGTAAATCTCATCATGCATCCTGCCAGCATATTTCAGCAAAAACAAGGGAAACCGGGCATGAAGCTCCACAGTGCTGTGAAGTCACGCTCTGATTAAAAACTTATATTAAAAGTGATAGTGATACATTATTACCTGAAGGATTTAGGGAACTCCTTCCCCTCATTTTCCGTGGAAATTAACCTGTGTTAAAGTCATCCATAGGAACAACTATTTCTCACCAATAAAAGCCACCAACACAAGATGCCCCAGGTAAAATAAAAAAAGGCAGCAAAGCCTCTGCAACTCACTTGTGAGGATCTTCCATGTCTTTTTCTCATCATCATAGTACTGGACCAAATTGCTGGGGAGACGATCAGGTCCAGGAGGCAAACCACCCACCAGTAACAGCATTTTCTTATTGGAACGGATTCTGTAATGTCAAAAGTGTGGGTGTGTGAACAAGTGTTAGGAAACAGAGAACAAAACAGGTATTAAGCTTTGAAATAAAACACCCAAAGGCCATACCTTTAATTCCTTTAACAGTATTAACAGTTATTTGCCAATGTATTTTGATTCTTCACTTCAAATACTCAGCATGAGAATGACTTAATCAGTAAATAAAATAGGAACAAATGGATGGTTAAATTAATAACTGTTCCTCGTCCAGGTACAGCCACCTAAGTTGAGCCTCCTAATAAGGCGATGTGTGGACACGTTTATTATAATTAACATAAAATTGCTCAACAGCGCACTTATCCTTTTGATGTGTTATTGAACGGTTATTGTACTCTAAAGATATCTTTTCAATTAGCTGTGAAGCGAGGACGATCCTGCAGGGTGCCATGCTGGAGGCTAAAAGCGCAATTGAGTATATAAACCTGCCTATACAACATCTCCATTTCATTGGCTACGGTGATTCATGTGACATCCCTGAGTCAGTTGTGAGATATTTCATGCTGTTTGTATGATATATAAACTTCAAGCTGCACACTTTACTCCACATTAATGACCATTATCTGGCTCCTAATGGATTTGAACACAAATCTACCAATTAATCACAATATGCAGTAAAAAGATTAAGAGTAGCTGGCCTTTATATTCAGACACGTTCACCTTTTTTCTCTTTCTCATATTTTACTTTTTTATGCTTGGGTAAATCACCATTGTCTCGGTACATTCTCCCTGCTACCGGCCCACTCGGAAGTGTTTTGGGGTTATTCATATGCAAATGAGCCCCTGGACATAGATAATAGTGATTAATTGAGAGGAGAGAAACAGCGGCATGTGAAACTAATTATGAGGATTCCTGATTCCTTGCTCATTTAGGTCCATATGTGGGAATAGATATGTTATTGGGATGATGCAGGAAAAGCTACGTGTAAAATGATTCCACTTCCATATTTATTGTGCAAAATTTGATTTTCAACTTTCATTCTCTCACTCCACAGCTTTTTTTTTCCCCCTCTGCTCAGCAAATGATCTATTTGAATACTGATGTCATCACTGCTCAAAACATTTGCTGCCTTGACCACCTTGCAACAGCTCAGCTTTGCAAACAATATCTGACAGCAGCACTGCCAATCAATCAACTTACTGATAAGGCCTGTCCACTTACCAGCCCCTTAAAGTGCTGATCAGGACAAATATGGAGGTAAACAATGCTGCTTGGTCTATTTTTGTAAGTGAGACACATGCATCTAACCTGAACAAGAAGCACCGGCTGATTGTCCCTTAATGAAAACGAATGCTGCAGTTTCTCAAATATAATCATACACACTCAAATGCTCTAAATTCCTCTTTGATTGTATTATGTTTCTGTTTATTGTGATATCATGACCAGGGTTTCACTGTAGTTACATCAGAATTGCTAAGTAATTTCTATGTAATTCTGGTAACAATTTAATCATAGCATTTCAAATTGTATTCATGAGACTTCCCACAAATCAAATGCATAACCTTTATCTAGTTTGCTGCATCTTGTCTACACTGATTAGAGAGCAATTACACAGATGTGTGAGGAAATAAAGAGTTGTTTTTTCTTCACTAAAACATAAGGTAAGCTTGTAACTATGGATACAGTGTAGTATGGAGTAGATCAACCCC
>OMNW01001082.1:6840-16995 GCA_900303245.1 Selene dorsalis | reverse complement strand
TTAAGTTTCAAATACTAACCACATAAAGGCCTGTTCAGTCCTGGTACACTCTTATCACCTTATCTTATCCTTGTTCTGGTCCCTGTCTGGATCCCGGATCTGGTCCCGGTCCCGGTTCCGATCCCGATCCCGGTTTGGGTCCCGGTCCCGGGTCCGGTTCGGGTCCCGGTTCGGGTTCCGGTCCCGGTTCCGGTTCGGATTCCGGTTTGGGTTCCGGTCCTACTCCCGGTTCCTGTAACATCCGGGTTCCACTGTGGCTCTGGTACTGGAACCCGAACCGGGACCAGGACCCGAACCGGGACCGGGACCAAAACCGGGACCGGGACCGGGTCCCGAACCCGAACCGGGACCGGGACTCGAACCGAGACCGGGATCGGAACCGGGACCCGAACCGGGACCGGGACCCGAACCGGGACCGGGACCAGGACCCGAACCGGGACCGGGACTCGAACCGAGACCGGGATCGGAACCGGGACCGGGACCAGATCCGGGATCCAGACAGGGACCAGAACAAGGACCGGGAACTGATATGTTCCTTTGCTTCCGACAACATCTGCTGTATTTGACTTTACGTGGCTTTGAACTCTGGCTAACTTCCTTTCAAAGACTTGAAAAGTGACATAAGTCAAATAGTCTAGCTACACACTAATCCAAAATGGCGCCCATAAAAAAAAAGTCCTCACTTCACTAGTTGTGTGTTTTAATGCTGATTGTTTCACTTTGTTTCTTAAAGAATCTGAGGTGGGACGTTGAATCAGGGTCATCTAGTGGGGAAAGTTACAGGTACTTCTCTCTAAGTGTAGCAGAAAGGGTGGTCCTCACTTCATCTGCACAGTTACCTGGAGCTCACTATCATGCCCATACAGGAATGTGTGTGTGTGTGTGTGTGTACATTAATGTGCTGAGTACAGCTGCCTTGCCCTGTTTGTGCTTAGAAGCGTCCTGGATAGCTAAAGGTAGCGGCATTAAATGCTGTTGCACACAATTTGCTCACTGCACTGCACTCCTTGTTTGTTCTTCATCTTCTTTTATAGGTGCCTGGTTGAGGTCAGAGGAGACAGTGGCTCTAAAGACAAAGAGAGCTGACTTTGCCGCTGGTTTCCTGCGTGGCCGGATGGTCGTAGCTGGAGGGCTTGGTAAGAGAGACGAGTGTGAAACTAAAATATCTGAACTTTAATGCTCAAACACATTCGTGCTGCATCCATGTTTAATGGTTCATGCCAGAGTGTGCTGTAGCAGTATCTCAATTCCAAAAATTATTATTATAAATTATTAATATTTATTTTATTAATTATATCTCCATAAAGTATGGAACAAATGTCGAGAAATACAGAAGTAACAGCAAATTCAGGGTTATGCCAGTGTTATCCTGTCATATTCTGTTGATGATTTTGGTGCTTACAGTAACTGTAACCCCTTTTTGGGTTGTGCACATAAACAATAGAGATGGGCTGTTATTGCTGTATGAGTTATTTGGATATAAAGTTAACATCTACAATATGTAGATAAAGAAGACAGATTTCAATCATATACTTCACCATGTACTTTTCAATCATGACCACAGTGACTAAAATCAATCAATGCATGTTCATACTCAGGTAGAAGTACGAGGAAAGGTACTATGTCTGAATACCTCACAGCCAAGCACAAAGAGGTTTTCATGTGGTTCTTTTAAATCAGCCGTGACTTCATACTGTAAGTGAACTTCAGTTTCCTGTGATGAACTGCTCCAGCTGGTAGAAAAACAATTTTCCATGACTGGCTCGTGGTCAACTACTGAGTGACACTATTTTAATACAGTTGTGTAAGTCTGAATCCACCCCCAGGCTCCCCAGCTCACCCAGCTTACCTGCCTTTGCCTTATTTGCCACACACACCACATTTCCAAAGACGTTGTTTCACCAGCAGCTTTTATGTTTAACTTAATTTTACCCATATTGTGTTTTATCTTTAAACATCCACTTTCAAACGCTGTTTCACACTGAGCAAACAAATGTTGAATTTCTTCGCTTGATCACGCTGCAGAAGAACTGTAACTTTTAAAAAGTACTTCACTAAAGATGTTGCATTGTGATGTTGTAGTAGCTATATGTGTTTCAGGTGTTTTTGGTTTCAGCAAAAGCCCAGATATCAGTTCCTCTGGACAACCATAATATTTCCATTCAAGTGTGTTAATTTAGTGGGTTTGTTGATTAGATAATATATATTATATAACACATATTTAACTCTAACAGTGTCACTGTTAATGGACACCATTTTAATCAAAACTGCTTTCTGTTTAAGTAATTAATCCCAGTTGAAGCCCTGGTTGTATTCATGCGTTTGACAGCACTGGACCACAGTTTTAATGATCATATTCAGCTAAATTCTGATGTAAATGTAAATCTGTGAGATCTACAGAAAATATGAGATAGCACCTGCAAAAGTACATGTTGTCAAATTAACTCAGTTGTTCTCCGAATTTGTTTGTTTTGAGCTCTCTCATGCTACAAACACACCATGCTACAAACACAAGTGTCAATTTGTAGTAGTGGCGATGTGATCCAGCCAGAGACCAGTCTAAAACTTCACCATCAGCTTGACCTTCTGTCAGGCTGATCTGACCTATCAGTAAACTGAGCGACTAATGTTTTATTGTTTACTGCAAAAAAGGAGCAAACCCATCACAACATCGACGGGTCTGAGAGACAGTGTGTTGGGAGGATGTTCGACACCAAAGATGGCACAGTAACTAAAGATGGACGGCACACAAAGCTGTCGTCTCACACGCCAACAACAACAGATCTGCAAACTCACCTGGCAGCTTGACGCCCAAATGAAACAGTAGCGACATCACAGACGAGCAGAGAAATGTGAAGTGTACAACTTTGTCTGGCTGCCTGCTATTCAGCACACTCACAGCCTCAGCAGGCCTCCTGCCAAAAACGAGTAAAAATGCTTTCACTGCTAAGACAGCAGGATTTATATGCAAGGATTATGTGGAGTGTGTGGAATGAACTGTGTGTTATTTAAACTCCATTTGAACTTGATTTTCAGGAAAAAGAAGTGGCGGCCCTAATATAAGCATGAATATTCAGCGACTCTGACATATCCGCTGTGACTGTGTGTGTTTAAAAGTCCTCCTTCATTCTTCAGGTCATGAGCCCGCAGCTCTGGACACAGTGGAGGCCTTTCATCCTCAGAGGAAGAAGTGGGAGAGGCTGGCTCCCATGACCTTCCCCAGATGCTCCGCCTCCTCCATCGTCATCAGAGACCGCCTCCTGGTGGTGGGAGGGGTCAATCAGGTACAGTAGCACGTGCCAAGGTTACAGGCAGTGTTTACATATAATAAGAACTGGACATGATTGGAGTACTCTCAACAGATGAATGAATGTGTCTCCGTGGAGGCAGATGCTCAGGGTGAAGAAGGACAGTTGATTTGTTTATTTATACCCTCACCCAGTGCAGTGTGCAGTGCCCTCTACAGCTGTTCAGTATGAGTTCATGTGGTGAGCAGCTGGTGAGCAGGGAAGTGTTAAGAAAAGGCCCCGAGCCGCTTGTCTACCCCCTCACTGCATGTCTGTCCATCAGCATCACGCCTACACACACCTGTACCTGAGTTACACAGGTTCGCTGACAGTGATGGACAGTAACAAGCAGCCTTACGAAATACTGTAAAAATAATAAGTGGCAAAAGACTGTGCAAGAATGACACAGTGAGCTCATATCAGGATCAACCCTGATCATCCACAGTATTCAAACATGAGGTTTACACATGATGTCATTCTTCATATAAATAGTAATGGTCCTGCTCTGGCTTTGTATTAACAGCAGCATTCAGCTCCAAGAACCTCAGTTCACACTTGGTATTAAAATGCATCTCCACATGTGTCTCGAGTGGCCGTTTGTGATTGGATCTCACTGCCCCGCTTTATATGCAAATAAACATGCATGTATTGTTGTTTTTGGCTGGTCGGGGTCCATTGTCAATTGGTTTGTGGGAGAGAGAGAGAGAAGGGGAGAAAAAAAGAGAGAGTGGGGTGGAGTGAATCAATTCACTGCACACAGCTCTACAGTGAAATAAGGTTTTCTCCATTTGAAATGGTGAAATATTTGGGGTTCATTATGAAACTGTGGTGGAGTCATCACTGTGACAGAGGACTTCAGGGTTCCTCGTTAGTATAGTGGTCAGTATCTCCGCCTGTCACACAGAAGACCGGGGTTCGAGTATCGTTTGGAAATTTCTACATTGTAGGAGTAATAAAGTATTATCTTAATGGATCTCAAATGCCACCTCAATCCATCTTGGGTGTGTTCATTCCTGTGTGCAGAGCAGTGATCAGTGATCAGATCATTTGTAAAGTCTTGAGTCTTGACTATCCAGTTTGTAAGTAATCACATCTCCCTTCTATTGTCTGATATGGAGAGCTGGGTATATGAAAACTACTGTTGCGAGAATCAGAACAAATCTACCTTGTGTTACTTTGGATTACAAAGAATCATCTGTAACAGGAGTCAAAAATGAAAAATATCCTCTTCAGAGTTTCAACCAGTTACATCATGTACGAATGAAATTTAGGTTGTTCTTCAACAATGTACACACTAAGAGCTACTGTGAGATATATGTTAAATAATCGACATGGTGACATAACGTAACATCCCTCTCAGTAGGAGCCTGATTCACAAAAATGTTTTTAATATTCACTGATGTGACACAAGAATGTTAAACCTTTAAACATAAAAAAAAAAAACCCCAAATGAATCTGCTACATTAAACATACAGCTCCTCACACATTCCTGACCTGCGGGCACCAACATGACTGAACAGCTCCCCCTTGTGGAGAATCAGTTCACTGGCACAGACTGGGCTGCACATGAGTTTCATTGGGTCCTCGGGAATCAAATAATGAACAGTATTGAATAATTATTGAGTGTGTGGAGTCTGTGTGTTGATTCGTTGGTGATGTTAGTTTGCCTGCTTGCTGTGAGTACACAAAACCTGACATTCAGATTAAAAGCAGTGGTGAAACCATCGATGTGGACAGTTGGGTATTTTCAGACGTTTCTCTCTCTCTCTGTCCCCACAGGTTCCCAGCTCGGCCCATGAGATCCTCTATGTAAAAGAAGAAGAGTATCTGTAGCCTGTCGCCAGATCAGAGTCCACCCTCTTCTCCTGAACCAGACCTTAGTGCAATATGTAGGAAGCAGTACAAGCACTGAGCATTTTTTTGTTGTTCCATGCAACAGATAACACTGCCCCCTGCTGGGCAGCACAGACACTGACACCCTCATGGAAGCACACATGCACAACTGGAGGAGCTGGCTCTTTCTTTATACCAACGTCTGTCTCTTGATACTTTTAGTATGTGACACTTCTGCGTTGTACGTTGTAGTGCATACTTGGCGGAGAGGATATTTTGTAGTTTTTATGTTAGTAAATGTAGACAGAAAATATATGGGAGAGCTATTTTATTGCATATTTTTATTTCATGTTTTGTGTCTCCCTTCGTGTTTATTTGTGCGCAGCTTGCTAAAAACTGAGCATATGTAGATAGTTTGATTTGCACATTAGATTTTCATTTAGTTTGATGATATGACATGCAATATAACATAGCAAAAAAGTCATGAAGCTTGCTCATTTCACTGCATTTACACCAAAGCAGATGACACTGAGAGCAACTTAATTTTACTGTTAATAATCCCTAGTGTGATCTATTGTGGTAGTTACACTAAGAATGCTGTACTCTCACTCTTCTGTGCTGTAACATTTGTGATTATTGTCATAGATTGATTTCAATACAGAGCATATATGAACAGAAAAGATGCATTAAACGACGATATGTTTAAGTGGTAACCAGAGTGCTGCTGTAGGCAAAGAAGAGGATTCTGTTTGATTCTGATTGTATTTTATTCCCGAAGCAATACGAATCTCTCCCTTTCTTTCAGTGTTGATTTGTGCAGCATGTTGCTCTTTACAGTAATAATCATCAATTAATAACATTTCACTCAGGTTGTGACGTTACAGAATTGTTTTTTTGTGACTTCCTGTTTGCTGTCATTCTAGCCAATGCCAGAGTCATGTCTGTTTGTCTCAGAGGAATAAGACGTGGAAGGCTTTTACTTTGTCCTACAACTCAGTCCTACAAATCAGTCTGTGTTCTGCCCTATACATCCCAACACAATGTGTAAGATTGAGGATACGAGTCGACGTATTCAGTGGAATAAATGGGATCTGTGGTTTGTATTGCACCTCTTTTGCACTAGATGGCAGTGATTACACAAACCATGTGAGCTTAACTGAGTCAACAGTCTGGAGTTGTAAAGTATAGAGCAGATTATTACATCATGTTGGTGCTGAATACCTTCCCATTTCTTTAAATATGTCTGAGCATATATGAAGCTGTCTTAAATGTATGATATGCGATGCCAGTGAGGAAAGGAAAGGCCTAGGTTACTACATTTAATTTCTGAATGTTTAATTGGCTGTAATGATAGATGCTGATAGCATAGCATAACTAACTGTTATTTTAAGACTCATGATTATGTGATGAAGAAGACAGACTAGGAGTTCTTTTTTTTTTGCCCTTAAACTGCAAAATCACAAAAATATCCTGGAAATAGAACAAACGTTTTGTTTTGAAAGCACAGTTTGAGATTTTCCACTTCATATCAGTGATGGATTTTTGGCACTGCGTAAAAGCTGTAAGTTAAAAGTTAGAGGTGATTCATGTTCAAATAATGGGATAAAGCAAAAATGGGCACACTTGGATTATTACAGTAGGTTTACTTATGGTTGACAGGGCTCTTAAGGTAATGCTAACCCTCTCTAGTCTTATTTCCTGTGTGAAGCTTTTTCTGCTGCCAGCTAAGGATCAAATTCTGCTCTATAAATGACTTGTGCCCACACACACACACACACACTTGTAACACCCATTTAAGACACCAACCAATCTGAAATGGCCCGATTGCATTCAAGTGAGGCCGGCTGTGTTAGTGTTTGTGACTGCTCTCCATGGCTGCTGTATTCCTCTCTGTGTTTTTTCCACATTAAACTGAGTCAAACAGTCATTAGCCTAAAATAGTGAAACTTGCTTTAGGTAACAAGATTAGTGACCTAACTGGTGTAAATACATTTGTATGTTATTTCCCTTACTGGAAATAATGGTACCGGAAAAAGGAAGGGTACGTATTTCAATACTGAGGCCTATATCCAGATTTATTAGTGAGTTTTATCCTTTTCAGTGGAAAACAGTCAAAGACAAGTTGTGTTAAAGGAAAAGTTCCGTTTTTTGCAACCTGGATCTTATTTCTAGCATAAAATACATTCATTTACTCACCCGAACAACTTTGGTGTAACTTGGAGTCCTTCGGAAGATATTTAGATCCACTCGCGATCCACGTATATCCATATAACGGGAGTTGTTGGGGCAAAGATGCAGCGTCTATATAAGACATTATCTGCCGCGAAACTCCTTCATTTCATCAATATCTTGTTATGAATCTCCAGTACTATTCCACCGTGAGTTCGGAGCGGCTCGGAGTTGTGTTGTTGTTGTCTTCCGGGTTTTTTTTTTCACGGCTTTTCACTGACCTACGACTTCGGCAGTGGCACGGAAGTGACGTCATCGAGGTCGTAGGTCAGTGAAAAGCCGTATAAAAAACCCCGGAAGACAACAACAATAACAACACAACTCCGAGCCGCTCCGAGCTCGCGGGGGAATAGTGCCGGTGATTCATAACAACATATCGGTGAAATGAAGGAGTTTCGCGGCAGATAATGTCTTATTTAGACGCTGCATCCTTGCCCCAACAACTCCCGTTATATGGATATACGTGGATCACGAGTGGATCTAAATATCCTCCGAAGGACTCCAAGTTACACCAGAATTGTCCGGGTGAGTAAACAAACGTATTTTATACTAGAAATAAGGTCCAGGTTGTAAAAAACTGAACTTCTCCTTCTCCTAGTTTGTAAGTGTTGCTATTGCTATACTAGCAGTTATATTAGCATTAGTAGCTGGTTAGTCACCAGTCCAGAGGACACATGGGCATCAAAACTTTGTTCCTTCACTCACCAAGAGCTGAGTGCAGAAAACTTAAAAATAATTCCTTCAATGTAAAATACATGCAGAAGTCAGACACTAGTTACACAACAGTAGTCTATGGTGGGTCTATACTCATGGCCCATAGAGCACCAACGTGATTTTAAAATTCTTCTCACCTGCAAAGCACAGCACACACGTGACATTAAATATTTTGACAGTGACAGAGCTTACATAAATGAATGTAGAGGAAATGAACCTGCACAGTGTAGGTGAGGGGTGGTATTTGATCTGAGCGCAAGGTTGAGCCTGTTACATAATTTATGGGAACAGGTTTATTTGCATAGTCAATTCTACAACATAGTCTTTCCACAGAAGGAAATTCTCTCTCTCTTTCTCTCTATATGTGTGTATGTGTGTGTGTATTTGGAAGCTGGGTAGATGGTGTGGGTGGTGTCAGCTCGGTGGTCAAAGTGCATCATGACTAGTAGCCATCATTTCCTTCATATTATTTGTGTTTATTCACTGTTTGGCTGTTTCATCTATAATAACACATTGTTGAGCATCAGAAAATCATTCTAATTGGAAACGTGGCTAATGCTCCCAGATGTTTTTTTTTTTCTTTCTCAAAATCTAGAAAATTGTCTCTGAGCAAACAGTAAAAAACTGAAAGTGGTTGATTTATCCTTTTTATCCTGGTCATAAAGAGCAAACCAAGAAGTCTGGAAAGATACACACAAAATACACAACTTATAGCCATGTATATGCACCCACCTTTCCCACATTTCCACTGTCGAATCAGCTTTCAGTTATTGAAATGATTAAAACATCATTGTATTATTTTGGCCCCAGATATTTTCCAAAGACAGTCTAAAGTAGGTGATACTGTACTACTGTATATATATGTATGTGTCTATAAGACTTGCTGGAGTTTCCCACTTAACTTTTCAGTTAAAATAGCTGAATAATTTGGCGTTTTTTTTTTGGCAAATCAGTATTTCAAACTATACCAGGTAGTGTGTGAGCAATAGGTTGCAAAAACACAGGTATGACCTTTAACACAGGGCAGGTCTGTTCCACACGCTCCTCTGATTTCAGAGTATTTTTGTCTCCGTTCTCCAGTTTCCATCTCCCATTGATGTTATGATGATGATGTCTGTTTTGTTTAATGGGTGAACCATGTACTACCTGCAGGAGGTTACTCTTCACCCACCCTTGCACACAGCCAGGGCCGTTGCTAGTAATTCTGGGCCCCTGAAAAAATACTGAAGCGGGCCCCCTATGTGTATTATCAGTTTTCATTTATTAAGGGCAGCGATGAGGGTGAGTGACAGGACCTTAAGCTGTTGGCTGTGGGTTGAGAAGTTGGGGGTTCAAACTCATGGCTAAGGTGACAGGGTGTCCTGCTTTGTGTGGGACTGTGGTATTTTCATCCCTCATCCCACGTTATGCATATTGACATAATGTCCCACATTGTAATTAGCTCTATTTTGTTTGCGTAAAGTCTCCCTTCAGCTCCTCGCCTGTGCCTCCTTGCTGTATTGAGTGTCCTGTGTTGATTCAGGAAGGGACATTGCATTTTATTTTTTTAACATGGGACAATCCCATATTACATGGGATAGCTGGCAACCCTAATGTAAATTAGTGGCTGGCAGCTAGCTATCTATCTTTACGTTGCTCTCACCCAAAGCTCTTACATTTTGCGCTCCTTGTCTGCTGGCTCTGCTCCCAGCCTCTCTTTCCACTTGTTTAACCGATAACAAGATTTCTGTTTTGACAGTCTCTGTTATTTCAGACAGCACTAGTAACTTGTCTGGGCTACGATACCTAATAGAGTTTGCACGGGCGACAGTTGCTCCAGCATGGACTAGACCATTTTTTAAGAGAAGGCAGGGGGTTGTGGCTTGGAAAATAAAACATATTTCTTAAGTGTTGCATGTTTTGTGGCTTTGTATTGATGCTGATGCAGCATTAGTATGAGTATTAGTCATAATTATATGGATAATAATTTAGTCATAGAATGATTAGGCTACTGTTTTTTTTTTTGTGGTTCCTTCTGGGCTGTGGGCCCCCAGAATTGTCATCACCTTTCTCCCCTATGCAACGGCCCTGCACACAACACACGCAGAACTGC
>OMNW01001078.1:72585-84856 GCA_900303245.1 Selene dorsalis | reverse complement strand
TGTGTCTGTGTGGGTGGGGGTGTGTGTGTGTTGGTGTGTGTGTGTTGGTGTGTGTGTGTGTGTGTGTGTGTGTGTGTGTGTGTGTGTGTGTGTGTGCAGGTGTACTCTCTGGACAATCCAGATGCCTTCCACAGTTTCTACAGCCCCCACAAGACCCAGCTGAAGAACCCAGTGATGGAGAGGCTGGCCGAGCAGCTGGCCACGCTCTGTGCCACCCTGAAGGAGTACCCTGCTGTCAGATACCGAGGGTGAGCTGCAGGGGGCGCAGACCCCATGTCCTCAGTCTGTCAGCAGTTCAAGGAAATAGCTAATGTGGACAGATAAGGTGTTAAAAGTAGCTGAAGGTGCTGCAGAGAGGAGGAGTTCAGTGAGACTTGTCTATTCACCTGTTTAAACATGGGATGGGATGGGGCTGTCCCATAACCCACATTAGCTGTTTACTAGTGGTTTTATCAGTGATGTGTTTTGCACTGTGATTCATTCCCTCTGCTCTTAAATAGATGTGACTTGTCTTTGTTTTTGCTTGTCTTTGTTTGACCCTCCTCAAAGGAGTTGTGTGGGAGAAAACTGACAGTGCAGATATTATAGTTCAGTTACAGAGGCTCAAAATGAGTTATAAAAAATGAAATATTCTTTTCGTGGAGAGTCAGCAAATAGCATATAATATCGTATTGATCAAGCCTATCTGCTAAACTGACTGTTTCCCCTTTGAGACATGCAGTTACTCACCTTTCTTTTCCTGTGGTCTCATGTGGCTGTGTGAACGTCTTTCTTGTCCGCCTCACTTCTCCTCATCACAATTATTTGCCGCCTTGCCCTTCCTTGTCCACTTCCATATGCATCCATCTGTCTGCTGTTCTGTCAGGGAGTACAAGGACAACGCCACCCTGGCCCAGCTGGTTCAAGACAAACTGGATGCCTACAAGGCTGATGACCCCACCATGGGAGAGGTGAGCTCAGGAGAATTCATTTATTTCTTCCTACATTAGAATTTTCTCCATTTTCTCTTGTCACTCTTGTATGTGATCGCCTCTCTCTCTCTCTGCAGGGTCCAGACAAGGCTCGCTCACAGCTGATCATCCTGGACAGGGCGTTTGACCCCGTCTCACCTGTCCTGCACGAGCTCACCTTCCAGGCCATGGGCTACGACCTGCTGCCCATCGAGAACGACGTCTATAAGTACAAAAAACACAAAACAGACAAGTGATTATTTGTGAGGGCTATATTCGTGTTTTGATTAAACCTTTTCTTCCCTCAGGTATGAGACCAGCGGCATCGGAGACTCTCGTGAGAAGGAGGTGCTGCTGCATGAAGACGATGACCTGTGGGTGAGCCTGAGACACAAACACATAGCTGAGGTGTCCCAGTGAGTACATCCGTTTTACTTCACACTTTACACATCTGTTCAAACAGTCTGTTCATACCAAACAAAATCTATTCAAACATTCTCATGTTCCTCCTTTGCTCTTTGTGTCTTTGAACTTCAGGGAAGTAACACGTCAGCTTAAGGAGTTTTCTTCCAGCAAGAGGATGAACACCGGAGAGAAGGTAAAGAGGAAGCTGATATAATCTGAACCTACAACACCGACACTAGATCATTATTGAATCTTCTCTGAAAGTTAAATAAATCAGACAGAATGTAATCAGGTTGGATGTTCAGTAACTTCATATATTTCATATTTAAAAGGAATAGTAATGTATTTTTTGAAACATTCTTATTTATCATACCTTAGATCTTGCTGAGTAAGAGATGAAAACACTGACAGTGATAAAATATGGAGGTAATTATCTCAGCAGATCATATACAATAAACTTAAACAGCCAGCCTGGTCAAACTAGCTTCAAATTCAAAGTAAAGACATGAAAGTAGAATCAATCTCATATAACTCTCGATAAAACAGCTAAGTAGCATATGTTTATATTGAGCTATTCCTTTAAGAAACTATGATGCTTCATCAGTGTGATGATAGATGAAATGTTAGTGAGTGCCAGCATCTTCTTTACCTTGTTGAATCAGCTATGACTATGTAATCCACTCACATATACAGCTTCCTAAGTATTTGGAGCTGTGTGAGCTGCCACTGCTTCTCTGCTCCTTTAAGTGGAGTCAAAAATGTGTCTGGGATTAAGTTGAATCTTATGTCTTTACTTATTCAGTCTTCAGTTGGTACAGGAAACTAAATGAATCATGAGGTTTCTGCTTGATGTTGTTCTTTTTTTGTTTTAGTCTGCTAAAGAGCGAACTTCATCACAGGATTGTATTAAATTCATCATCCAGTGTTATGACCTTCAGTCCAGTTGGTCATCAGATACTTGAGAGCAGACCTGCTGTGTCTATGAGCTGTTTCTGTTTCCAAATGGTCAACGTGTCTTTGTAAAACTAAACTCTTCTCATAAACGTAGTCCACTACCAACAAATTCATGTTGCTCTTTGTCTCAACAGACCACAATGAGGGATCTGTCCCAGATGCTGAAGAAGATGCCTCAGTACCAGAAGGAGCTCAGCAAGGTGTGTGTAGTCACATGTATGTTTCTCTGTGCACGTGTCTGAGTGTGTATACTGACTCTGGTGTGTTGTGCCTCCTCAGTACTCCACTCACCTGCAGCTGGCTGAGGACTGCATGAAGCACTACCAGGGAACAGTGGACAAGCTGTGTCGTGTGGAACAGGTGAGAGGAAACACATTTTGTTTAGTCCTCAGAAATCAAAATCAGTCTCTTTGTTGGCGTATTATAAGAGAGATTTGTGCTCCTCAGACAATTTAAACAAACACTGTATGAGAGTGGAGCTCTCTGTTGCAGGATTTGGCCATGGGAACAGACGCTGAGGGAGAGAAGATCAAAGACCCCATGAGGGCTATTGTTCCCATCCTGCTGGACGCCAACGTCAGCACATATGACAAGATCCGCATCATCCTGCTCTACATTTTCCTCAAGAACGGTGAGGAGCAGAATACAGTCAAGATATCAGCTCTTTAGTCTCTGTCCACATTTTATCCTGTCTGCTTTTTTGATATTATATTAACACAGATTTATGAGTGTTATTTACTCTACATCGAACTGTTGAAATGAGCTCAGGTGACATTAACGTGGTAATTCACCACACAGTTATCTTTTTGATCATTTCTAGACTTATCTTTCACTTTTCTATTTATAAATGATTAACATCTTTAAATGAACAAAAAGCAGTCCATCATAGAGCAACACTGACTACACATCACATCACTGTTGGTGGCAGCTAAAAAGAAGTGAACCACTGCAGCCAGAAAGAGCTTCAGAAAATCAGCTGTTCACCATAAACTTGTGCAAATAATGTTTCACAGCAAATAGACAGAACAACTCTGCTTGTAATGAACTGCAGAAGTTATGTAACACTCTGTGCAGTGATATTAAACTGAGATTATGTTATTTTTGCACTCAAGTTGCAAAACATGAATTCCCCTTCATAACAGTCAAGTCATAACAGGCTGAGCAACATATTAAATGTAAACAAGGTAGATGACTGTGTGTGTGTCTGTGTGTGTGTTCAGGCATTACGGAGGAGAATCTGAACAAGTTGATCCAACATGCTCAGATCCCCCCTGAGGACAGTGAGATCATCACCAACATGGCTCACCTGGGCGTCCCCATCATCACAGATGTAAGATACTCAACTGTCCTCTTTTATCTCGTCTTCCTCTGTATCTTCTCTGCTTTTTCTGTCAGTCTGTAAGTCTGTCACTCTGTGTTCTCTCTAATTAAGTCAGAGATACTGAGATTTACAGAGTCATACTGTTGTTGCTGCTGTTGTTACGGTCTCGTTCACCACAGATGGGACAGTGGATTTTCTACATGGGTTTCCATTGGGTTCTCTAATTCTAGCTTTTAGCTTTTAGCTCTAGCTACAGCTTCTTCTCCCATCAATCTACTGTTAACTCACCACACACAGTTATGTAACTTTGGCAGAACAGAAAAGGACTAAATGTTTCCAGTGATGGGTTACTTTACTTCTCACAATCACGCATCTTTGCAACATCATGTTTACACGGTAGTCGAATGACTGACTCTCAGTAGCTGCCTGGATACATGACATCCAGCAGCTGATAAAGATTAAAGTTGGTTTGAGAGAACAGTTTGTTTTCTGTTACTAAATGTACTTACAGATCAGTGTTAGAGACACACGGGTGGCTCTTATCTTTTCTTGTGTCTTCTCTCTGCCTTCAGTCCACCCTCCGCCGAGGAAAGAAGTTGGACAGAAAGGAGCGTGTGAGCGAGCAGACCTACCAGCTGTCCCGCTGGACACCACTGGTCAAGGACATCATGGAGGTGTGTCTGCAGGGCATAAATCACCATTTGACGTGTTAGAAGCATATCTTGGTTCATGTTAATCATTTTTACATAAAGTTTTATTTAACCTGCTGTCTCCACTTTAGACGTGTTTATTTTTCCTCTTTCCTAAAACAGGAATTAGAAACAAGAAACTAATCCCCTTCAGCAGAACTGTTTCAGAACGTCTCAGTCAACACACTCCCACTACAACCTAGTCAAACATCTGTTTCAGCAGCACGGCTCTTATCGACTGTTTAACTCCTTTCTTGTGCAAAGCCGATTCTTCAATGGACCTCCATGATGCAACTACTCATGGTTGCTAAGAGACATGTTGTAAACTGTGAAGCCGCTATTCAAGTGCATCTGTGTGTGTAAGACAGATAATGTGGCTGACAGAGATCTGTGTGTGTTTCTCTCACCCTGCAGGATGCTATTGACGATAAGCTGGACACCAAGCACTACCCATACATCTCCACCCGCTCCTCTGCTTCCTTTAGCACCACTGCAGTCAGGTAGACACACACACACACTCACTCACACAGACACATAAATAGAAATGCACCAAGTGTTGCATCTTATAGGCTGGTTGTAGCCCTTTTTGGATGATACAAACAGAAACTGTGGTATTGGATCAATAGTCATTTTGGAAGGGAGATGAGTCTAATGGATCAATACTCCAGAAAAATGGATTGATGACTGGCAGGTTTGTGAGGCATGTAACAGATCCAACTGCAAAGACAGGAGCTCAAGCAAAGCTAAAAGTTTCCACGTGAAACTGAATGTTTGCATTTTAAAATTTCCATTTAGGATTCATGGAAGTGTCTCGAGTACAACAGTCGGTTCAATTTCCATGAGAATGGAAAAATCTAGAAAATTTTACAAGTCAAATGTCTTTAAAATAAATCAGATTAAATACCAAACCTCTTGACCGATATGTAATGACGCTGACCCATATACAAGTCATCAGTGTGTGTGTTTATCTGTGAGGGGGAGTGGTAGATGTTCACTGAGCTCCTCTGCCATTTGCACCCCCAGACGGTGTGTTAGTGTGTGGCTCTGCTGGTGTGCATTGATTACAAACTCATTTACTGTCCCTCCCCCACAAATACACACACACCCTGCACTGTGAGGACCCTGTTAGGATGTATGTAGGTTAGAAGAAATTTACAAATATGCAGTTCAACCCTCGATTATATGAATCTGGTCTTAGACGTTCAGCTCAAACTTCAGCTCAGGTTATATTGTTTAAGTTATTGAGAAAATAATTTTAATGTCCAACAATATGTATTTTAATGCTACATCTTATGAGTAATTGGTTTGGTTTGATTTTAGACAGGAAATCTTACTTCCATCTTACAACTGTAGGGCTGCAGTGTTGAGTCATTATCCTCACTGTTTCTTCCATTTTTTCAAATAAAGTTGGCTTTGAAAGAGAGTAATTAGAGGGCAATTAGATTATCACAGCACCATAGTTTCCCTTTTCAAGTCTATGTGAACTTTCATTTATACCTTTCCCCCACACCTTAATGCTCCTTCAATAAGTAGTTGGGATATAACCTTTTTTGACTGCAGCCCAAAATTGTAGCTTTAAAGGCAAGAGTGAAAAATATATATTCTGCTCAACAGTGTTGACAATTTAGAGCATTTTTTTTAACCTGAAAAAATCTCTTCAATTAGATTTTGAATGTTCCTCCTCCACCCCTGGAATTATGACCTTGAATAACCAAATATCTGACATCAGTATCCATGATTCATTATACCTATTTTGGAAAACTTTCTCAATGGACAATGAGTGTTGTGAGAGAATTATTGAAATGTAATATGTAATATAATGTGGCCATGTTAACCTTTCTGCCCTGGTAGTGCCCGGTACGGCCACTGGCACAAGAATAAGACTCCTGGAGAGTACCGCACCGGTCCACGTGTCATGGTCTTTGTCATCGGAGGCGTGTCCTTCAGTGAAATGCGCTGCGCCTATGAGGTCACACAGGCCAATGGGAAATGGGAAGCCATCATTGGTGAGTAATGCACTGAGGGCAGGCAGAGAACAAGAGGAAGGGTTAATGTGTAGGTGGAGGACATGGCTACTCAAAGGTACGCTCAGCACAACCTTGAATGCAGAGTGGACGTGTCTCTGAGTGGACATGCATGATGAGCTGTGTCCTAATTCAGGGGCCAGGTTCTCTGAAGTACTTTCAGAGGGCGGAGTGGCAGCAGGTGTAAGATGCTCTGAAGGTGACAGAAGGACACAGCTTCTGAACTGGAACACAGCTGCAAAGTTAAGATGGAGGGAAAGAAAACATGGAGGGAGTCAAACGCAGGAAGTGAACTGAACGGACCAGTCGAACCCTGAGGTAGAGGTGTATATTCACTGCACAAGAGAAATAAGAATCAGATTTTTCTATATAAAGCATGGGGTGACATGATTTGAGTTTTTGATGATATAATATGAGTTTTTTTTTATTCATTTCTTTGTGGAATTAAATTGCATTAGTTGAAGCAGGTGGAAACAAGACAGTACATTTTGTTTTTTTTAGAAAATTATAGAAAAAAAGTGGCACTTCCAGTCAAATCCTAACAACCAACACACTAAAAACCAACACAAGATTGAATACAGCTTGATAATTTAGGTGTTTATTTATGTGGGGGTACTTTCACTTTTTTAAGGGCAAAATCGGGAATCAAAGTTCAGGTTTTGTAAACAGAAGTAATCTCAGCACGACACAGAAGAATCTCTTCTCTGACCTCTGTGCACCCAGACAGTGAATTTCACATCACACACCACCACCACCACCACATCAGCTGCACAGCAGTCACACAGCTGAAGTGTCAACTAGCAGATAGCTGTTACAACCTGCCTATTGTGTGCAATGTGTTTTGTTTAAATAGCCCTTTATGTTATGCCCCTCTGTATTGTTTATTTGATGTCTTAAAGCTTTGCCAGGCAGTCTGTGTTTTAACTGGGAAAGTGTGTTGTTAGTTTTTGTTGTGCTCTGCTTCTGCTGTTGTCTTTAAAAACAACTGTTGTCTTTAAATTGCAGCCACGCCATGTCTTTTTCTGTGTCTGTGCGTCCCAGTTTATTATGTTTGTGCAACATGCCACGTGTGTGTATGTGTGTGTGTGTGTGTGTGTGCACTGTCAGTGGGCGAGTGTGTCTCTGTGTGTATGTGTGACAGGTTTGCTTGTTTTAACCCTTCTGTTCTCGGAGCGAGTGGGGGAGGGGCGTGGCATGTGCTGAGAGACGAGTGGTGAAGCCGCCTCTGTTCCTCCACAGGTTCCACCCACATGCTCACCCCCACCAAATTCTTATCGGACCTGCAGCACCCCGACTTCCGAGAGTCCACTAGGGTGTCCTTTGAGGACGCAGAACCCTCAGACGAGTGAGGCAGAGACAGATTGGGAGGGAGGGAGAGAGAAATCACACTGAAAAAAGTAAAGGCAGCCGCACAAAGAAGCCCTTTCTGAACTTCTACAGCACAAGGGCTTCCACCTTGTTCCTTTTTCTCTTCTTTGAACGCTCAGTATTGTTTTGATGTAACTCCACCCTCCTCCTCCCTGTGTCCCTTAGGGATGGGCACCTCCAACCTTTCCCCAGTGCACGGACCACTGCATCAGGCTCTGCTCACTATATATCTGACAATTCATCCATCTGCTGTTCAATCAGCTGGAAGGCTGAATCCAAATGTCCAGACTTCTTTACTTTTGCAGAGTGGATCTGGATGTGAAACTATAATTCTCTGATACGAGAAGAATAGAAAATGTAAGAAACACACAAGTGAGAAGTCATGTAGAAACAACACCACCGACGTAGTGTTGAGGAAATCTAAAAAAAAAAAACAACAACACAAGACACATTGAAAAAAAAATGACACATAGAGCAGTGAAGTGCAGGAACTAGATCCTATGTAGCCTTCCACTAACGCAGGCTCCCAAAAACTTGACATGCTGATGGTGAGCACGTGACAGTGTATATATCTGAAGTCCACGAGGGTTGTGTCTGCAAGTCTGGAGGCTGAACATTTGGATTCAAAGTCCAAGTACAGTCTATGCTGTGGGGTGACTGTGCCTGAGGGGGTTGTGACCCCATCCCTGCTGCCTCCTCCCATCATCTCAACTGGGTGGATTAAATCGCCCCTTTATTGTCACCCATAGGCCCTTTGAGCCTGCTGACCACACTCCAGATTTAATCTACCCCCGAGATCCATCTTTATCACTTTTTAACCGTCTAATTATTTTTCCAGTTAACCCTTAGCCAAAGACTATCCCCTTGATTTGTCACTGGTTTCTTTCAGGACAGGTCCTTGAGTTGATGCTGGATTTCAAAGAAGGATTCTCTCCTTTTGTTCCTTGTGTGTTTTTTTTCTTTCTTTCATTTGACTCAAATCTACAGAAGCCCAGAGGGCAAGTGACAAAATAAATATCTGGTGATCCGTTTTCTGAGTCTAATCTAAATAGTTTTCTTCTCATGTGTTATGAGAGCACGGTTGAAAATGTAGGTGTTGTAGAAGAATATATTATGTCTTCTTACATCACCTGTGAAAAACAAGTTGAGGGAGGTCGAAAAACATGTTTCTAATGTAGCTCATGTAGCTATACTGACATTATCTTGCTATCTAGCAATTAAAAAAACAATTCATTTATGGCTGACAGCTACAGCTACAACCTAGTTTAAGATGACTGCTTTGTAGTGGGGTCATGATAACAGTAACACCTCTCCCCTAGTGAGTGGAAACCACAGTCTAGGTAAACCTAATGACATATTAGTAATAATAACATTTCCTGTTATTAAATCCTAAACACAGGAGAGAAAACTATTTAGATCTCACTCAGAAACTGAGTCACCAGTATTGTTTTTCTTACTGGCCTCTCAGGGCTTCCGTACGTCATCCCTGACTCTCAGCCCACCATCACATGCTCACATGGCTCATGGCTCGTCTGCAGAGGGCTCTCTCTGGATAGTAATCACAGATCATCATGATGATGGTTAAAGGGTGCTGCTGACACATGGGGCAGTTTTTGTGGCAACAATATGGGAACCAGTCAGGCAATAATAACCACTGCAGTTGACTTGCCCAGAAAGCTGCCTCTGTGACGTCTCTCTGCTGACACAGTCTGAGAATGTAGCATTGTTCCACCTGATATGCTTTAGCAACCTATCCAAAAATAAAGATGCCACCCATACCAACCAACTACTTATCCCCCCCCGCTCCTATTCAATGTCGAAAACTACCTATTATTCCTCCCAGAACTCATACATTACACAAGGCACTCACATACAACTAGTTTCAGCATGTTATTACTGGAACACAAAAACACACAGTATGTGAAGTGTATATGTTATATACATACATAAACTATGCTACACCTGCAAAACCTTGGTAACAGTTTTAAAGAACGTTTGGAATACAAGGAAACTGGTACAGATTTGATGTGTACAGTAAGTTTCTTTTGAACTAAGTAGTAAAGGGTCATGAAATATTTATCTTTTATTGCTTTGGTTCAGAAGTTGCAAGCTGGAAAGTTGTCCACATGGTGGAGCTGTCTGCACCAAAACAATCCGTCCTTCACCAGCTTTTATCAGTTCAAACTCGTAGTTTCTGAAAACTCCTGCTGACAAACATGTGTCAGAGAATATTTGAAACATTTTCTCAAAGGAGGCAGTAAATACTTCAATATTCCTGACACTGTCATTGTCTTTGTACTTTTACACACTTATTGCCATTTAAAGTTGGATTCTCACCTTAAAAGACAGATGATTGCAGCCCTGGGCATCCATCTCATTCCTGACTAATCTGCTAAAGCGATATCGTTTATAACAAACTTTTAGTTTTATGGTTTCCTCAGTAAGCAGCTCTCACCTTAAGCAGTATGGCTGCTCCCCCACATACTGCCACATTCAGCACTTCCTGAGCAAAATGGCCATCACCTACTAAAACAACTCTTTGTTTTTGTTATGCTATTTTGGTCTAAAATCAGCCATGTACAGTTACTGAGTGGCGCTGGAGATCCACGTCACAGTGTTGTGTTTCTGGGGCTGAAAGGCCCACGAAGCTGTGTGTTTTGGGGAACAGCAGAGAAGCAGGTGAGGCCAGTCTGACACTGACCTCTGTGACTGACACTAAACCCGCCCACCCACGACCCCTGCATCACCATAACGACCCAACTCAAGATGGGCTTGCCTCTTTCTCTCCTGTTTTTACCTTCAATCACTCCCACTTCCTCTCAGGATCAACTTTAGTTTCAATTGTAGGTGAATGTCTTTGAGGTAAAGCTAATCAGACCAAACTGGAAGAAACATGCAGCTTTGCAACAGAAACAAACCAATGTAGGACAAATACTGTTGATGCTGAACAGGTGTGTGGGGTAAATCAAACTGTCTCCTTTCTGTATGATTGTGAGTGAAGATGGCCGACGACCATCTGTACATTAATGAAAATCTAATTTGGCAAAAAGTTTGATTTACTCCAGTCAGCACCTTTCAAGTTTTACGATGTTTGAAATGTGTCTTCAGCTGTCACAAGAGTTCATCCACGTCTTATTAAGGTTACTGAGTTTCACATTCTCATTCATATTTAACAGACAATAGGCTGAACTCTCTGGTTTGAGATTTCATAACACGTAGAGAAGATCTGCTTTTGTCTTTTTTGCTTTTTCTACCAGTATTTTCCAGCTTCCTGCATGCTCTTTCAGTAAAGGCTCACTCGGTCATGTGCACATTTTTCTAACATCCGATTGGCTGTGCTGTTGTAGACAGGTTTGGTGTTGCAGGTTTTTTTTTTTTTTTTGTCTTAACTTACCTGCTGCTTGCAGCTCAGAGTCTTGTCAGTTGTGTGGCGCCATCACTGATCTTTGTGCTTCCATAATGTTCAGCTGCATGTGATTTAACACAGACCCATGAGTTTCAGTATCTCTATCTGTAGAGTGGAGACATTTTAGTGGGAAAAGTTAATATTGTACATTATGCAGGTAAAGAAGATTTAAGATATTTCAAGTCTAAAGGTAAAGATGGATTGATTGATAAAATGAGAACATACAAGGTTTTCATCATAACTCTAGTTTAGTGCATTTCTAGCTCTCAGGCTGACACAGTGATGTGTCTAAAATAATTTGAGGCAGCTATGATGATGTTTTAAAATGTCAGTATTGGTAGATTGGTAGAAGAAAGAGTGTTAAATGATGCAGGATGTAAATATGGAGAGTAAACAGGGACTGCAGCTGTAAGACCTAACATTATGTGAGACTGTCATCATCTGCTATAGGCATTCATAGCAAGAGCTGAAAACACATTTTTTAATGTTTCTTTCCAAACGTTCAGATCTAATACTCTGTATGTGTGTGTGTGTGTGTGTGTGTGTGTCTCCAGGATCGACCCACATCTTCACCCCCACCAGCCTGCTGGAGCAGCTCAAGGCCATGAACAAACCAGACGAGGAAGTGACAAGCTAAAATCCTCCAATCACGTCTCTCTCCTCCTTAAACCTTAACCCACACCCCTCCTCTACCCATCTTACCGCCATCAGCCCCCTGCCCCTCCTCACCTTATCCATTAATTGTGTATGCATCTTGCTTGAAAAGAAAAAAAGACAGATGATAAAAAAAAATATATATGTTGTATCAAAGAATAAAATTGTTGCAAGTATTCTCATGTTTTACAATGGATGCAACGAAATAAACTTATTTAAAAAGGTTTAAATATCAGAACAGAAGGCCATTTAGAACTGAAAGTACCAAAATGTAATATTGTATGCTATGAAACCTGCTAGAATGTGTAACAGGTAGACATTTTCTCTTGTTTGTTCCTTTGGATTACCTCCTTGGTGTGAGTTTTGTTGGAAGCAGGTGGAGGAGGGATGTGCAGTTTGAGAGGTTGATGTTGTAAAATATATCATATCAGTCAACATGCAATACATATATATATATGAATATATTTCATCAGAGAGGAGTTGCCCCCCCCTGCCCATTT
>OMNW01001078.1:42344-72565 GCA_900303245.1 Selene dorsalis | reverse complement strand
CCCATTTGAGATGTGCATATTCAGTAGCATGCTTGGACTTGTGTGGACTGTCAATGTGTTTGTATCCAGTGTGGATGTTCTGGGAGCTGCAGAGTTAGCGTTTAGCTTTTTCCAAAGATGCTGACGTTGAATACTCCACAGAAAACCTGTGTTTTCAGTATCACTAAGTAGAAAAACATTCATTGAAGCTTTTTGATCCATCATTAGTCACATTTTGGGGTGGTGGAAAACTCCGGTTGACAAACTAAATGTCTTTTTTCAGACATATTTTGATGGAAATATACCTTTGTAACATACTCAGAACATGTTTTGACAGATGGAGCTGTGGACTAACTGTATGTAAACGGTCTCATCATGAGTTCCTATGGCTGTTTGGATACAGTTTTTCATCGGGCCATCATGCTCCATCCTCTACAGCTGGTAAGTGTTTTGATACTGAAAACACAGAGCAGTCAAAGTTTCAGTGGAGTATTTCTTTAAAACTCCTCGGCAGAGCAGAAGATGAAAAGAGAAAGCGCTCTCTAAAAAAGCCAGATTCATCCCTCCTCCAGCTGCCGAGACTGTGAAGTATTTACCTGCCACAAATGATTTCCTTTCTCCAGAGAAACTTCACGTTTTAATGTCAAAGAGGCCGTTGCTTGCTGATATTTAAAGAATAATCTTAAAAAGGGCCAGTTGTATTTCAGTATTGTATCCTGTCAGATTAAGTCTTATCTCATTGGTTAGTAATGATGTTTAATTGGGCCATGCACTGAGTAGTGTTGTGTATCTGCCATATGTTGCTGTTTTAGCGTCTCACTGTTGACTGGTGATATTTCTGACTGTGAAGTAGTGATCCTTTTCCTTTTAAAAATGCCAATGTGAAGCCGCCGTGTTTGTGATGTTTTAGCTGTAGCTGTTAGTGGTCAGCTGGGAAAAAGAACTATTATCTATATTTTCTTTGTCTGTTTCCTCCTCTGGTGCAATGTAAAACCCTCCAATGGTGAATGGCTTTGCATAAAAGAAAAAACAAACACTTAAACCCGACCTTTTCACTTTTTTTTCCTCCCCTCCTTCCCTCTTTCCTGGCCAAACAAGTTGTATATTGCACTATAATGCATTTTCTGTGATGCAAACGCTTGATTTTGTGTTTATTTTTTCTATTATAATTTGCTGTTGTATAGGGTTTACTCTGTTAAATCCATTGATTTATATCAAAATTATTTATCAGAGAAAAAATAATGATAAAACATTAGTCTGTCCTGAAACTGTTTAACTTATTGGGATTGTTTGTTTGCCAGTGTTGAAGCACAAACAATACTTCCATGTGTACCTACTATGTACTAAGGCTGTCTAATAAATTGGCTTCCATTACATTCAAGACTCAACTCCCTTTTTTAAGAGGAAAAAAACCAACAACTTACCATTAAAAAATCTGAAGCACAGTGACAGTAAATGTTCATTTCCACTTTTATTTGGCTCCCTCGAGACAACGGAAATAAAAATCCCTGCAAAATATTAGAAAACAGTTGGAGAAATAATCATACAAAAGTGAAAAAGGATTAGAGACAAACAAAAACAGAATTCATTCAAACATTCACCAGTTGTGTGGTACATTTCCACAAATTATAACCCATAATTTCATCTGTAAAAAACAATCTTACGTCACCAGGATGATGTCTGCTTCACCCCTTGGTGTCTGATCCACATGAAGCTGGTCAGCTACAACAGACTTGTTCCCCTGGCTCATATAAGCTTATGAAAAACACAATGTCATTCTAACCTCCACAATTTAAAATGTGTAGAATCTATACAAAGCAAATGACTTCACAACACCTCAGAAGACAAACTCATTTTAAATATATCCAGCATCTCAGGTCTGGAGCTTAAGGATGACGAGTAAATTTCTATTATCAAAATAGATTCATGATGTTTTACAGTATGACCAGGTGCAGTAATGATTCATTTCATTTACAGTTTAACATGCTACTGTAACAACAGACACAAGGTTTATACCTAAAGAACATAACACTGAAATACACCTTCTTTTTCCTACAATTAGTAAAATAGTCACATTAAAAATATAATCACATGATAAATAAATAGCTCAAAATAACTGAGTATTAACTCATTACAACTGCCTTATCTTGACAGCTGTAATTCCACAAGTCTTTTACTTCATGGATTTACAAATCAATATGATCAACTACAGTTTCAATCAAACTGATCTACAGTACTACATCATTATTATTTCCAGGTACACCAGCATCTGCATCTTTATAAATAAATATATTCATGTGGAAGAAACAACTTCTTGTTTGCTGACCTGAGACTGAAATGTTGACGTAAAACAACATTTAAACATGGAAAAGCTTCAGCACCAGGTTTTCTCCAAATGTAGGACGTTAAGAAAAGTTACAATAAGAAGAGGAGTTAAGATTTTTATTCACTTTGGTCCTTCATTCAGTGCTCGTCTCTGCCGGTGATGTCCGCAGCCTCCTTCTGTGCTGAGTGGAAGATACTCAGTCTAAGCTTGTGCGAGCTGAGATCAGCTGTAAGAGTGAGACAGCAGCTCGTGGTACTGCAGCCCAGCAGCCAGGGAGCGAGCCATGTGTCTGGACGTGTGCTTCATGTGTCGAGCTGCACCGATGGCTCTGTTCAGAGAGCTGTCCAAACACGGCTGCTTAGGAGAGGACAGGGTGCGTCTCAGCCTCCCCCTCACCTCCTCGTCACCTCTGACCCCTGATGATGTGCCGGTGCTGTTGCTAGGAGACATGTGGAGGGGCAGCGAGTACAACCTGAAGAGAGGGTAAGGTTGACATAACCCCAAATTACTGTGACAATTTTGGAGAAACTGCGGATCATGTGTTTTGTACTCCAAGTGATATTTGCGGTGTGTTTTAAAGTACAACACAGATTCATTTTTCTCTTTGCACTGCTGGGAAATGAAACGAACACACAGCTTTGACGTGTGTACTATTGGCAGTTTATCATTTACTAAAGAAAGAAAAAATGTGTTTTCATATCAACCTGTGTCACCAACCACAGTTAGTTTCATATTTTGCAGGTGTGAGGAGCTCCTCCTTTGGGTGTTTCAGAGGCCATCACTGCTGCTCCACCTACATGAAGCTTGTCATTTACTGTAGTCGACACTTTCACACTTTGAAAAAAATAAAAGTCCCACCGGAAAAACACTTTTCCTGCAAAATGTGCTGATTTCTGTACCAACTGCAAAAGCTTCATGCTGTGACAGTTTTTGTGTCGTGTGGGATGTACAATAACAACACTTAGTGTGGACAGTGTGGAAATGGGACACAGTACTCGTGCTTGCAAATGATCACTTAGTGGAATCATGAATCAATGTAAGAAATGTCATTGGGAGAGGTCAGGAATCAATTTAATGAGCATTTTATATAACGTCTAGGGAGAGAGGGTATGTGTGTGTGGGTTACTTACAGGAGGGGTGGCGTGCACACTGGCATACACTGCAGCAGTGCAGGAGGAGCTGCAGCGTACCTGCTCCTGGCCACTCTGTCAGGGGACTGTGTGTGTTGGCAGCTGGTGTGTGTGACGACGTCCGAGTCTCTGCGACAGTCTGTGAATCACAGCAGGTCGGGAGCTCCATCAACACTTTAGATTATTAAACTTACCCCATTAACTGCAGACTGAAACCACTTATGTGCTGAGCTGAGCTCGGTGACGGCTCTGTAACTCATGCTGAACAACAAAGTCAATTCTTGCCAAGTCATGGATTGATGATATTGTCAAATACACAAAGAGCAAATGCCTGAGAGTATACGGAGTACACAAGACTCAGTTCTCCATATTAATGAGTGTGAGAGGCATCACATCAGACAGACCTGGCTTAGTGCCTCGTCCACAGACAGGACAGAGACGGCAGTGAGAGGAGTGGGTCGGCTCTCTGTTGCCACCACCTGGTCCTGGAAGCACAAGACAGACAGAGGGAGAATGTAAGGACGCTGATCAACAACTCACTCAGGAGAGTCAGTAAGGGTCAGCAGCTCTGAAATCCAAATTAATACATTTGGATTTGGATTTCATGCTTTTTTCCTAAATATAAAACTGAAAACAGAGATGTTCTGCTGAAGATGAGAGCAGCCTTCTTACGTTCAGATCGTCCTCGGTGACACGCTGAACATTCGGGACAAAGGGGAGGTTGAAGGCTTTTACCATCAGGTTCATCTGCTCTGTCGGGCACTTGTATAGACACAGCAGGACGCTGCCCTGCAACACAAGAAAAGTTTGGCAGGGAAACACACTTACCAGGTGGTGGACACACTCTCTTCTGGCAAAGTCTAAATACATTAAGATAATCCTTACACTTCATTTAACAGGGTACATTATGTAATGGTTCTCTGATAGAAGTGTGGTACAAACACATGTAGCTATGAATTCACAAACATTATTTCTGTGAGAGTCTGTGTGTTGAGTGGGACTGAGAAGAAAGGGAAAGCAGACACAGTGATGAAATCAGTCCTGTGTTTGTGATACAGCAGTGTGTTACAGTGCCTCTGTACGCAACAACAAAGGAGAAAACACTGCAGTGCAATTAACTAAATTAAGTTCCACAATGTTATGACATAACAGTTTCCAGCCATCACTGAGGTCTCAATCATTTTAGAGCTCAAACTGCTCTGTCCTGTGGAGGAGAACTGACTACAACACTTAAGACCCTGCAACAACAATCCTGACACGGCTCTTCGACCTGCTCAGGTATTACAGTCAGTTCAGTCTGGATTGTGATGTCAGCTGACATGTCTGGGGTTGCCCTGAAGTCATCTGGGTTTCTGTTTGGCGCAGGAAGCTGATACTGTAAATAACAATGTCAGGGAGAGTGGAGGGAGAGCTGCTGCTATCATACTTAAGATCAATTACTTTGATCAGTTTTGAGATCATTACTTTTTCACATGATTACTCATTTAGTAATTACTCACTTTAGAAATGTGACACCTTTACTGACCTTGAACAGTATTGAATGTTACTCTTATTTTTGTTAGGAAAACAAATTGAGAACAGACTTAACATGCTGCTCTACATTTTTTTCTCACATGTACTAATTTAACATTCTCATTATTACCCAGTCCTGTGGGATGGTTTTTTGTAGGGCAGATGAAATTTGTTTCAAAAAAGAACGTGGCATAATGATTGTTGATTCGATTATCTTTACAAAGTCGTCGGAAGCCAAAATCAGAATCACTACTTACTGGGGCGTGTTCTCTCGCTGTGGACAGTGTTTGTGTGTGAACAGCAGCTGTTTGGTGCTGCAGTGGATGTCTGAGAGCATCTGGACACCCGAGGCTGAGGTGTAGGAGGCTCCGGCCCTGAACCTGCCACACAAAACAAAAACATCACATCATGTCATGTGGATAAACAAATCAAAGCGGTTATGTTTTCTGTGTAGCACTGACCACATAACAGTTACTTGGTGTTTGCAGATGTGTTATTTTTGAGTTAGACAAAATCATTGCTTCACAGTTTAGAGTCACATTTATGTAAAGCGGCAGGAAAAAGCCTGTGAAGCCTTTGAAACGACCTGTTCTCTGCTCTGATTTAACATTAAATGTGATCGGGCCTTCAACCGAGTCAAAAATGTAAACACAGTTTAAACATCTTCTTTCTCTGACACAACTCCAGGTCTGATAACTTTGGCTTTTGATGATGTCATTAGTGTTCACACACTTTCCAAACTAATTTGAAATATTGTTTTCAATATGGACAAGAGCAACATGATCATTTGTGTGTTAGTGTGCTTGTTCATACAGGGGAACAGATGAATATCTGACCACGTTTAAGGTCAAATGCATATATAATTAGCACTGTACATTAATGGACTGCTGTTGGTGGAAATAATTGGAGGAACAGCTCCTTTTTAACAATAAGAAACCTCCAGCAGAACCAGGCTCAGGGTGGCCAGCCGTCTGCCTCCACCAGTTGGGTCTGAGAGATCAACTTACTGATGTCCCGTTGTGGTTTCTGTCTGTCCACACAGGGTGACTTTTCTCTGGCTGCTCGTCGTATTGTGGGCTCTTCTTCTACCTCAACAACCATTCTTCTTTCTCTTCTTCCCCTGCTGCCATCACTCTGACATCTCTCTCTGGGTCTGAGTAAGGAGCAAACATGAAGAAGTAGACAAATAGTCAAGGATATATGTATGAGGTTATGTTACATGGTGGATGGTGTTCATAGGTTAAATAAAGGTTTTAACTGCAGGTTTCCTTTGTTAGAGCTATGAGCTTTGTGCTGTTGCTTCATTCTGCCAACCTGATGTGAGGTGTGGAGGTGTAGTGGAGAGTGTCCTTCACTTGAGCTGGAGGAGCAGCTCTCACAGGTCTGAGAGGCTTGTTGCTCAGACAGCTTTCTAGTCTCTCCTTGAGCGTGGTGAGCTCAGACTGCAGGGTCTGGATTGCATCTCTACAAATGCGCAAATAATAGAAAAACACAATGTTGGAAATTCTGCATAAAATACACATGAAGTGTTTTTCACCACACTTCTGCAAGGTCAAACACCTTACTCCAGGAAATTGCTCAAGTGTTGCACTATAAAAACATAAAGGTGACCAGCCAGGTGATTTATCTATGCAGGTGTCCAAATGCAATTACACACACACACTCTTTGAAAAGTCATGCAGCACCACACCGTGCAAGAATAACACACAATACCTCCTAATATGAAACCACATTCAACAGAAGGAGATTCTGTAATAAAATATAGATATGAAATAAGAATATGACAACAGAAGTATGAAGGTGTTCAGCATTTCAAGGGCTATGAAGTTTGATATTACAAGGTGACCTGGATTATTGAAATCATCAGTCTGTTCATATCATCATAGTGGAACAAAGTTTCATTTCTGCTCGGCTCAGGAAGCAGAAACTCGATGTTACAGTAACTCTTAGCTGTGGTTGTAGATTTTCTGGAACATTCTGTACTCATGTTGTGTGGTAACACGGCTTTTTCACTACCAAGTCCCAACCAGGAGTCTCTGCATGGAGACATAAACCATGGCAGCAGCTGCTGCTGCTGCTACACTACACACACTCACTTGCGATTTGCCACTTGTCTGGAGCCCAGGGCTCTGAGAGAATCGCCATGGTGATACCATGCAGTGGGGGAGGAGCTTGGCTCAGAGCTGTGGAGGGAGGTAAAGGATTCTGTGTACTGGTCAGTCTGTCCGTCTTCAGACACAGTGTGAGCTGCAGAGCCAAGAGGAGGACAGCAGGTTAGACACACAATGACAGAGAACACACAGTATTTAACAAATGACTACCATTCATAGTTTCAAGAGATAAACATTCTTTATCTTTAATTGAGAATATGTCTTGAAAAAACAACAAAAACTGGATGGATAGAAAGAACTTGAGAGACTCACTACTGTCGTTCTCCAGCCCAAACTCACTGGCAACACTGTCGACCCTGGTTTGTTCTGTGTGACTGACCCAGCGCTGTGGGGAGCAGGAGAAGGTGCGTCTCCTCTCTCTGCTTCTGTTTCGCTGCTTGGGGCCGAGGCGAGGGGCCCCTCTTGGCTCTGTAGCTGTGTGACAGCGTGATGTTGAGGAGGCAGGAGATGGTGCTGAGACTGGACCTGTCAGATGTTTCCCTGTGCTCCCCTCCTGAACTGCAACACTGTTACACAAAGGTAAAATATTAAAACATGTAAAATCAGAACAGTAACGTTGGCATGACTGGGGTGCTGTGTAGCTCAGTTTGTTGAGCAGGCGCCCCATATGCAGGCCCCGGTTCCAATCCTGAACCCGGTGGCCCCTTTGCTGCATGTCATTCCCCCTCTCTCTGCCTCCCCATTTACTGTGTGTCTCAACTATCCTATCAATTAAAGTCAACACCCCCCCCCCACACACACACACACACCAAAAATGTTGTCATGATTGACACTGTCAGTGTTGATGAAATGAATGATAATAATAATAAAGACTATCAGGATTCACAGCTGTGGATCACACATCAGTGTGCTGTGTGTGTGTATGTTACAGGGGTGGGGGTGGTGTTGATGTAGGGAGCTGTGTTGGACACACTCACCTCTGTGAGGCCCTCTGGTGGAGAGGACTGGGAGCTGCTGCAGGAGTCAGATGGCTGCTCTCTGAACCAACAAACCCACTGTCTGTCTCTGGGGAGATGATCCCATCCTGGTCAACACAACACAAAGATTATGCAACATTTATCTACACAGGCTATATGAATATATAGATCGCTTTCATTCATGCTAGATGGTTTGACTAGTGAAATCAAAAAGCTCAGTTAAATCGAGTTCAACTGCTGGTTTATAGAAACAATAAAAAGACTACTTGTTTGACTACTTGCTTTATTTTAAGGAATTGCCAGGCATACAGACGTGTTTTTGGCCAATCAAATAATTGGCTTATGTAAATGTACACAGACGGCTTGTCAGCTGCTTGTCTAGAGTCATAAAGGTACTTGGCAGCTCAGTGTTTTGGTTTTCAAAACAAGTCTTGCAGCCACTGAAAAATTAATAACTTCAAAATTTGCAGCCGTATCTTAAGTGAGGTATATCTGATATGAAAACATGTACCTGGAGTGTCAGTGATATATTGTTCTAATGATGATTCTTTTGCATGTTTTGCGAGACAACCAACTACTAATGGTATTCTCATACATGCCAAGAGTTTCTTGGTTGAAAACATGTAGAATTAAAGGTCCATGTGGGGATGAATGATAATGGGCTAAGTCAAAAACAGGTTTGATTTTGTTATATAAAGTTTTTGAATATTTCAGAAAGTTTAAGCTTTAATGAGATGATGTACCGATATTTTGACTAGAGAAGAAGACTTAATAAAATATTTCAATATTTCTTAAAGTTCAGAGTCCTTTGATCAGTTACTGAAAAGAGAAGTTTTAGAAGCATTTTTAAGTTGTTGAGCCTTTGAGCCTTTAAAAACATTCTGGGGTCTAGACTTTGCATATATGCTAATATTGTGGAATTGCATCACCTATCCATGCAAACTGTGATGGGGTACCTGTACCATCACTGACTAATTGTTATTTCATTCTGACAGTCTCTGATATACTGACCTGAGAAAGCACTCTCCTGCTCCCGCTTTGGAGTTTGGAGTTCCTCCTCTCTGCTGCAGTGATCTCTCCCAGGCTGCTCAGACTGCTACTGTGGGACTTTCCCATCTCTAACCTCTGGTGGTGGTCACTGGGAGGATGAATGGTGAGCAGCGTGGACTGAGGGGAGACCCTCCGTGGAGGTGGACTGGGCCTGCTGGTCCGCTGTTTGCTGACCCCAGCAGGAGATTCCTGATGGCCTGATTTGGCTTTTACTCTGTAATCGCAGAATTACAATTAATGAAGACCAGAGAAGCTACTGAAATGAGTCCGAGTATCAGTATTTTTTTTAACATTAGATGATAACAATCACATTTTAACAGGAAAGTACACAAATCTCCCAGTCTCCCCAGCTTCCAAAAGTTACTATGCAGCTGATCAAATTGTGTCTCTGTGTCTCTGATGACACTCACCTCTGTGGAAGATTTTTCTGGACTTGTACACGTCTAGTTTCTTCACCCTGTCTCTCTTCATCATCATCCCTAGGCTGCAGGTCACTATGGTTCTGATCAAACATTTTGGGAAGTTCCTTGAAGCTTTGGTAACTAGACAGAAGTAGGAAAAGCATTGAGGATGAAATCATGAAAAGCCCGGGCTGCAGGCTGAGCTGCTCATTTTAAAGCTCTACTTCTGACGGTGGGCAAAACGATCAAAAGCATTTTGGTAAGGGAAAGGCTATCTCCTGACATGAATAGAAATCCTTCCATAGCAAAGGCACTGATGTTTAGATGGTCTCTCTTCATATGTTCAAGTTTTGACGACCTAAAACAACTTAAAAAGACAAACATCAACACTCACTGATCCATTAATGCGTCCAAGTCTTGTTCAACATGTCTGTATTTGCCATTCAGAGGTTTGAGATAATTCAAAATGTCTTCATCGTCCGTCGCTGACTCCTCCTCATCACTTTGTTTTCTGGCTGAGTGCACCTCCACCTCTACTGCTCCTTCTGGATCAAACAGCAAAGCCACAGGTATCTGGGAAGAATTGAAAATACAGATTTGGAGATGTCCTGTCATATCATAACCAACAGTGGTTATGTGACGTTAAATGACAATGGACAAACAGCTGCACTGCTTCTGTTTGTTAGGGTCATGATTAGACATTAGAGTTGCATTTGGCTTTCTGAAAACTTGGGATGATGTTGGAATCAATATGCAGAAGAAAACATTTCACATTTTAGATTCTGTACATGAACAGGTGCAGAAGTAAAATAGACCTTTGGGCTATTTCTGACAGACAGGCCAGGGACAGAGTGTGTGGTGCTGATACCTGTGGCTGAGTTAGAGTCTCTCCCCCCTCAGAGGGAACAGATGACGGGGTGGGCTGAGGGGGTGGAGAGGGAGGGGCCTCACAGGTAGGCTGCTCCTGTCGCATCTGTTCTACCTGCTCCTTCAGCTCATCCATATGCAGTCCACACTGGTAGATCAGCCCCTCCAGCTCCCTGATACAGAGACATGCAAGCACAAGCATACAGCAAATATAAAACAAACAATGTAATGAACTCATGAATATATGGTGGCGTGTCTACCTTGGACATGACTCTCACCGTTCAGGGTCAAAGTGGCTGAGTCCTGGTCCTTGCTGCTGCATCAGTCTGTGCTCATCCCTTGCTAAAAGGTAGCCTCTTTCTAAAGAGCTGAGCCCCTCAGCAAGCTGTGAGAGACCCTGAAGGACAACATGAATTTAAATATCAGGTCGTCATTAGAAGATATTATTCTGCAGGATTAGTTGTTTGTTGGTCTTACATTCATCTGTTCGGAAGGTTGGAGTTTTCCTCTCTGTAGAAGATCCTCAAAAGTCTGCAGCTAAATGAAAAACACAAAAACCTTGACTGTCACCAAACAAATAGCCAATAGTCAATAATCAGTCTTTATCACTGGTGATAGTTTAAACAGCTCAGTTACCTGCTGGAGGAACTTGTCGGCCTGGTTGTAGAGAATCTTAGCCAACTGTTGTCCCACCTGGAGGCCTGATCATGTGACAGACAGGTGTGGAGGAAAGAAGAGTTTATGATGCAAGTTGTGCAGAGTAACGTCATGTTGGCATGTGAAAGCTAGGTTTGCATATTGATAAAATAATGAATGTGACAGTGAAGAGGTAGATACTGAACAAGTAAACATACTCTGACTCTGATTAATGCCATGTCCATTTGGATGAAGAGAAGCTGAGTTGATCTCTGCTCTCTGAGCCTGAGGAAAGTCCAGGGTCATGGCCTTCGAGGCATCACGGCTCAGTCCTGACTGCACCAAGTGGCCGGGCTTTGGTGGGTCAGAGTACAGGTTCACCTGGAGGATAAATTAGGAGTAAGAACATGCTTGAACGCATCATGATCACTAGCCCACCTGCTTATGGTTGAACGCCTAAGTTTGGTGATATTTATGATAACTATGATAACAGTGACGTATCACAGGATCACGTATTAGCCTCATCTCTTAGTCATGACATGGGTTGGGTTGAAGTACAGCCTGCACAGCAGCACATCTGATACAGATGATTAGACTCCTAGAACCAATTAGATTATTTTGTGGTATAAACTTTCTCTCAACAACTAGCAAAATAAAGATGACTAGATTCAAATGTAATAATTAAATGATTCATGAAGAGATAAATATATTAAATTCCCTAAGACACTGAATTTACTGTGACATACAGATGCAGCAGATCCCCATATCCTGTTGTATGTCTTCACTTTTTCTGTCTTGGCTCTTTTAATGTTAAAAAACAGCGATTGTGAATCCACAGCAACTGTTCAGCTCAACATGGGAAGTGACTGAGGTCAATTTAGTGCATAAAGACAAACTGACTTTGACCTGGACTGTATGATGAAAGGGTAAATCAGTGAGTGGTCACACCCCCTCCCTGATAACACACACAGAATTAATGAGTATGAGAATGAATGGATGTCCTAACCCACTCAGCCTTTAAAGCAGTAAATCTTAATGACCTCAAACTGACCTCAGTCCTCTTGAACACACACACAGACACACACGTACACATACACACACAAGGTGCAGAGCAGACATAAAAGCTTGAGCTGTATTGCACCCCACTTAGGCTTTTGCTGTTGTTGTTGTTTTTTGCTGCTATTATTTTTTAGGCTGTTTCCAATTTACTGCATATTAAGGTGGCTGAACCTGAGAAAATGGGTCAGAAAGATGGAATGAACTAAATTTAGATCATAAATCTTACAAGAATCCATCAATTCTCTAAACACACACACTACACACACACACACCGGGCCACAAAAAGACACTGAAAGACCACGATAAAACCTACAACATTAGAGACTAAAATATTTTCTTGATTCATTTTAGAAGTTAGTTATTTAAAGCAGCAAGAAAATGACTTGAATTTATATTATGAGATAGCATGATTCAAGTCTAAACAGGTGAAGCATTGAATTTTATCCCATCGAAGGCAGCTTAACTAAATACTTTTGCATTTCATGTTGTTTTCAAATTATTCGCAACAACATTCAAAGAGGAAAACCTCTTCTTTTGAAAATGATCTGACAGTAGATTTCAGCCACTCCCTCCACCCTGTCTGTATGACGCTCCATGTGCACAGGGACCTGGAGACAGATGGAGGTTCAGAGCTGAGGAGGAGGTGGAGAAATCTGCACGCTGATTTTAATTGGTGCTGATTGTGGAGCAGTGCTGCTCAAACACAAGTGGGCCAATAATTCTTTGAAAGAGCTTGGTAACAGCCTCTCTCTGTCTCTCTCTCCCTGTCTGCCTGTCTCTGTGTCTCCTCCTTCGTGTCTCTCTCAAAGATTTCTAATCTTTGGTCCTGACATACTGCTGTTTCTGTAATGTGCTCATGCTGCCTGGGCTTGGGCTGCTGCTTCTCTATACATCTGACCTGTGAAAATAAAGTTTGACAGAAATAAAAACAATGCCATTTTGGTATGAATAAATATTTCATTATAAATCTGAAATAATCTGTGGCTGTATGTTATAAACCCCTCCCTTTTGGACTGTCTCAGACTTTCATCTAACACCTTCAAATTATATCAATTTGGCTCAATACAAACACAGAAATGACTGAAACTGAATCAAAAGATCTAAGTACGGTTCAAATGCCCCAAAATAAAGGAAATATAATAAAATGGTCCAAGGAATGGAGTTTCAAGCTAAAACCCACAGCAGCAGATAAATTACATATAAATATTAAAGCTCTTGTTAAAACTGAACACTGAAGCTCACAAAGCAGAGCCTAGTAAAATCGCACTGACCACAAGCAGAAACATACATATATGACACCCCTCAAAGAAACATGAGAGATAAACTGGAGTATCTAATTTTTACTGTATATAATGCTCTTAGATTAAGGAGAAAGCTTTTCTTTATTGAAAAAGTGCTGTGATGAATGCAGAAGTACCAGCAATGAATGTGCTACTTCATTTCTAAGATTAAATAAATAATTTCATAAAAATGTATGTACGAATGACTGAAAACTAATCCTAAAAATAAATCTGATATGGTAATGGTATGGGCATTTTTTTTTTTCAACCCTAATCCACTGTGAGCCGTCAGTGATAAATTATAGCCTGATCTCTAGATCAACTACCTTCGCCTCCAGACGCAGACGATCAATGGTGTTCTCTGCCTCAGCGTACTTAGTCAGCAGTCTGTTATAGTCCTCCTGCAGCAAGAGAAGAGACAGAGGGAATATAGAAGTAAGAGGAGGGAAAAGTGGGAAATAAGTTTGTGAGAAAAAACAGGATATGAATGAAAAAGAAGGGGAGGAGAATAAAGTTGAATAAAAAAGGGGGAGGAATGGGGCATCAGGTGGCTCAGTGGGTAGAGCAGGTGCCCCATATGCAGAGGCTATAGTCCTCACTGCAGCCGGCCCCAGATCAAATCCCGCATCGGGCGGCCCCTTCCTGCATGTCATTCCCCCTCTCTCTGCATCCCCATTTCCTGCCTCAACTATACTATGAAATAAAGGCAAAAAGCCCCAAAATATACTTTAAAAAAAAAGGAGGAGGAAAGGTCAGGGCAAAGACAGAAAGAATGCCCTATGTTTGCACTTCTGTATATTTTAGGTCTGGAGCTGTTTTCATGGTTTGGGCCTCTTGGCTCAAGGGAAGTGAAATCTTTTTTATTATCCAACACGGTTCTGCAATGTGAAGTACATTTACAAAAAGGTCACCCTCTGAAGTAAGCCTCATCTATTCTTGGATATTATTGATATGTTGGAGTACTGACTGACTGACTGAAAGTAATTTGTGTTGTCTCAAGGTTGATGAGCTTCAGACCTGATCCTACTTCCAACTTTCAATCAGAATCCCTGTTGTATAAACATTAGGCTTTGTAATCACCTTGGCGCAGTAAACTGATGATCAATGAAATACTGAACATCTCTACAATCTCTACACCATACAAGACTTTCAACGCAAGAAAATTCACTGAAATCTGGTTACCATAGTTACTGCCTCTCGTTGATGAACTTTCTCTGAAAACAGGCGCCAGGATGAAGAAGGTCTACTCCTCTCTTTATTCAACAGCAGAAAATATTTAAAAAAACATCTGAAGTTTAACTTTGTTCACCTGTGCCTTCCCTGCTCAGCACACACCGTAATATCTAGTTACCTGACTTGAGTATAGCTACATTAACATGGAGCATGTAAAGTGGGACAGCTAGTGCACTGCTGCCTCCAGGAGGGACCAGGGATGGCAGTGAAGTGGTTGCAAGCTGCAAGCGCTACTTTGTTTAAGACATGAGGGCCCAATTTGAAGCTTCTGAAATGAAGTGAAAGATGAAATCTATTTTGTGAAATATCCCAGGAAGGGGGAGGATAAACCTTTGAAGTAAATAAATGTGTCTCTGCTCTATTAACAATCAAATATGACCTAATATGTCTAATTAGTGGGTTATCAGAATTGTAGCTCAGGGCCTGTGCTATCATCTTCAGGCAAAGGCAAGAAATCCTTCACATACAGATGCCTGACAGGGATCAAAAGTTTTTAGTTTCATTACGGCTTATTCCAAACTTCAATTAAGAGTGAGTTAATGTTTTTCAGACTGCATTCACACTAACCAGGCTCATTTTGAAAACAGTGTTATGTATGAAAAGCCCTTTATCCACCCCCTCACTCAGTCTCTAGCAGTACCTGTAGCTGTTCCAGCAGTGTGGTGGCTTGCTGCCGGCATCTGAACTCCTGAGGCACAGTGGAGTTGGGGGCACTGATTGGTGTTCTGTTTGAGTCTGACAGCACAGGAGATCCATCAGCGGTGTTAAGCAGGACTTCTTTCACAATGTCAGCAGGAGACTTGAACACCATGGGGAGCTGAGGGGACATGGATTCCCTCTTGGGGGAGCGTCTGCTCTTCGGGGGCTTGTAACCGCCTTTGGGGAAACGCACCCTGGGCTCCACCTGAGAGAAGTCTGGCGTGCGGAAACTCAGAGGCCTAGATATACAATAAAATTCACAGTGAGTGCTTTTTATAAAGAAACCTACATTGAAAACTGAAGAAAAATGGCTAAAAAAAAGAGAGAAAATGAGCAGAAGTAGCTGCAGGAATGTCCCTCACCTGGGTTCAGTCACTTCTGTAGCTCTAGTCCTGGCTCTGGGTGCCCTGTCTGCACTGACAGTGGTGAGGGAATGTTTGGTTGAACGAGCAGCTTCAGGAGAGACCTGCCTCATTTTCCTCTGTGAGTGACTCGGTCGCTGCTTTGACTTTACTGATCCCTTTGAAGGCCCATTACTGAACCCACTATAACAATGTGCCATCAACTGTTCAGGAGAGACAGCTGCCACCTGAAGCTCCTTCAGCTCCTGGTCAGACTTTGAACAACGTGGACTGGGCGTGACGCTTATGTGGCTGCTGTGTGATTCTGGACGACTTTCTATGAAGCCCATCTCTGGAAAGGTTTCAGCTTCGATCCCTGGAGCAGCAGCCATTTCCTCAGCAGTGAAGTGGAGAAAGTGAGGGAAAGTGGGGGCCGTGACAGCTGAGGCAGGTTGGGACACTGGGCAGTGAGGGTCGGAGACTTCAGCAGGTTCTAACGCTGGCAGCTGAGAAACACAGGCTCGTCCTCTGATCTTTTCACTCTCTTCTTTGTTAACAGAGCTCCCGGTCGAGCCTTTAGCTCCAAGCTCTGCTAATGTGCTACTTTGTTCACATGTCTTTCTCCTGCTGTCGCTCCTCTTCGCCTGTTTCTCTCCATCTTTTTCCTCCTCCATCACATCTAGGTGTTTGATTCTCTCAGAGAGGCGCTCTTCTTTTCTCTGTCTCACCACCTCGCCTGCTGCCTGTGCTGTAAAGCTACTCACGTCATCACCTGCCAAAGACAGAAGGGGATGAAGAAATGGGGAGACATATTAGAAGAGAACTAAACACAGCTATCAATTCTCTCACACAACCATACCAGTTTGCATTTTTATAAAATACTTCTCCAAAACGTCTTGAATAATTGGAGATTTTGAGTCATTGTTCATGCTGCTCCAGGCAGAAATAAGATTTCCACTCATTTCCATACTGCATACAAATGAATTCTGAAATCTCTTGAAACTATAATGGTCTCATAATCCATCACAGTGACATTATTGTTGTAGGGAGGAGCAAGTTGATTTATAAATTGGGCCAAAACAGCAATGAGCCAAGAAAGCTGGAGAATCTAGTTTCTGTTTTATCTTCTTCACATGTGCAGTATGTGACTACATGTATAACAATGATGAACTGATGCTTTCTTCTCTGTATCTGGTGTTTCGAACTATGACTACAAACATAAATGCAATGAGAGCATAGTAAAACATTGAAATGGCAAAAACTGCACTGTGTCTTCATTTAAAAATAAAACATCGACATGATCCATTAAAGCTGAGGCTATTAGTCGATTCAATGATTCCTCAACAGACGAAAAAAGAATTCATAAATTATATGATCTATGTTTTAGAGTAGCAGGGCTCGACTACAACAAGAATTTAGAAGACTTAAATGGTGTGTTATGAGGTGAAGTATCAAAAGGCTAATGCATAAAATGTTAAACTAGTGATATAGCCCTACAGGAACAGTAGTAGAGGAACAACAACATTAAAAGTCAGTGAAAAGACAGGCAAGGTTAAAGGAAAGATAGATAATCAAAGACTCACGGGGAGACAGTATTTGTACATCCTCTCCTGCTGCTTCAGTGAAGGACAAAAGTTCACCCAGCTTGTAATTCCACTCTTCAGGTGGTGTGTCCCTCTCACACCCACTTGGTTCTTTCTCCTCCAGGGTGCTGGAGCAGCAGGGTGGATTATACTCTGCATCTGCATCACTACAGATTTCCCCAAACTCCACAGTATTTAATGCCTCTGTCAGTCCAATGATGCCATTGTCATCCATCTGGTTGATAAAGTCGTCTTCTTTCCCCGCCTGTTCTCCATCCTCATCCTCCCACTCATCCTCAGATATTATAGAGCTGGTGGGTGAGGTACGGGCAGGGGCAGGGGTCCAGAACAGAACCCCCGCTGTGGTGTTTTTTCTTGTCTCCATTCACCTTTCAGCCAACCGTTGCCTCTCTGTGGTCTCAGCCAGGCACAGGAACCCTCTGCATCCTATCGTGTTGATCTGCCTCTATGGTGAGGTCCACTTTCAAAGCCATGTCTACAGAGGTTTACAAATCATAGGCCATGTCAACAAGCTGGTGTCAGTGTAGAGGGACAGCTAAGGGGGACTCATCGGTCCCTCTTCAGTTTTGATGAAGATGAGATCTGATTTTCTTTGATGCAGTTCCTGGAAGAGAGAGTAGTAGTGATTACTGAGCATTAAATAACAAATGTACAGCAATGATTTTATATAGAGAAAAACAAATAAAGAAATATACCATAAGCAAAAATCAACCTTATTATACACTGCTGCCCATAAAGTTGAAATAATTTTGTTTTCAGACACATTCCTCTTTTTATTCCTACTATGAAGGTTATTTGTGGTTTACTTTTCACAGTGATTTGTTTGGAAGAGATTGAGCAATAAAGTTTTGACACTTCATCTATCAAGAATAAATCACATTGTCACAACCATTTCATGAGAAGAGGCAAAAAAAATATTTTATTCTATCTTTATGGGCAACTGTGTACATTGCTAAATCGTCTTGAATTTGAACATATCATCTTGGACTCAACACATTTTATAAATCAATTGACTTATTGATTACTACATAACATGATAACGACAATTGTGATCCTACAATAAATAGTAGAAATTCTGCTGAGGAAAATGCATATTAAAGATTTTGATTCTATTGATACATGTGAGCCAAACTCACAATCGTCTACACTGCTTCTTTTTGATAGTTAAAAATAAAAGCCGCCTGGTGGCTCAGACTGAGTTCTCATGACAAAAACATGCCAAACTTTAATGAAGTGATTTAAGAGCAGCAGAAGTCGTCAGTCTGCCTTTTTACTCCCACACAGCTGCTCCCCTCTGCAAACATCTACACTCCATATATCAGTTTTTAACTATGTCCCTCTGCACCGCTAATAAATACTCAGTGTATTACACTCTGACAGGAGCAACTGTTGCTGTGTGAAGGGGGCAATAAATAGAATTAGATTCAATAATATGAAAAAGCAGTCATTTCAAAAGCTCAGTGACGCGCAATGCCATAAAACCACAAAAATGTACCTTGTCATCTTGTAGTAACAATCAATAGCACGTTAGTGTTTTAATTTTGAAGCCTTGGTTTCTAAATGCATCAGGGTAAACTGTGCCATTTAAACATTAATTTGGCTTCCATCACATTTATAGACAAGCAGTCAGTGACTTCACTGGCTGATGAAGTCCAATAGAAGATAATATTTCTGACAGACTCTACTGTGATATTTTCAAGCACTTCACAGTAAAAGCATTTCATCAGAGGCATCTTTAATAGTCCACAAGTGTTTGTGATTTTCAGACTAAAACAGGTGTCAAGACAGAGCTGCAGAGGTGGATGAGGTGGAGTGGGCAGCGCGTACTGATTTCACGATGCTTACACATGACACTGTATACAGGGAATTATTTAACTTGTGCTGTTAAATCATTTATTCTCTATCACATGAAAGCACAAAGAAGCTACCATCTACAAAAACTGGTAATATTCCTCTTAAAGGAGCAGGGACCCCCTACTATATACACTGCAAAAAAAAGTGTTTTATATTAAACTGGGCCTAGTGTCATGTCTGAACACATCTTGTTATTGTGCATTCAATACTAAGCTATTCAAATAATACACAGGTTCATGTATTCATGTTTTTATTTTAAACACGTCTGTCCCTTGCATGATAATTATGTATACAATATTCAAATTGGCAGTTTTATTTCAAACATAAATGTCTAAATGAAAAAAATTTAAAAAAACTATCTAATCAACCAAAATTTTGTGCCCCCCCTGCACTCCCTCGTGTTGAAGACCTCTGTCTTAGTCTACACTCCACTGACATCCTGTGCCATTATGTTGCCTGCTATATACATAACAGAACAGATCAGACTACCAGTTTACAATGTCACATGAGGTTCCCCAAGTATTTGCCTGGAGCTGCAACACTCACTATGGCAACTCCACAACACTGAGCCGAGCTTTCAGCGCCTGCAATAAAACATCTCTGGCAAACCCTAACATACTGTGGCACAGCTGCACTGTGCTACAAAGAGGAGCATCATTCATGAGTTTACATACCTTGACAACATCTGAAAATGATCATATATCATAAAAAGACATCAAGCACATACTTAATTATACTTCTCAGCACAGATTCTTTTATCGTGTATGACAAACCAGCTGTTGCCAAAACCACATAAGTGTGAAGTTATTAAACAAAGCGTGCATTTAAACACTGCATTGTAGATTGTATTATGGCAGCACTGGCAGCCAAGGGGCAAAACAACCACATTGCAATGTTAAATCAAAGACCTACACAAACATCATCAAAGAAATATGTTGTCAGCTTCAATTCGAGCAATACAGCATTAAAAACAACACAATGAGAGAAAGGCCCTCTGCACAGCAGCGTAGCTCTCAGACTCTTATTATGAAAAGTGGTTACCACGCGTCTCGTCTTCTTTCATTAATATCCCAGATTAGCACGAGAGGATTATTTGCCTGCTGCTTCGTACAATGTCTCTTATCCTTCCCACAGATCGCACTCACATGTACGGAGAGTATGTTTTCAGACTTATTCATGCGCATCCCCTCAAACTTGTCTCGTTTGAGTTCAAAAACAAAGACAAGGCCGAGAGCGTGTGACTGACAGATTCACACCGTGCTCCTTCTGCAAGCTTTTTATAAACAAATCCGCATCGGGTCTCCGTGCTGGCCAACATGGCAAACTCACCATGCATTTAAAGCAGACCACAAGGAATGAGAGTGCACAGCTCTGTGGAAAAACAACTGGAGGTAGGTTTTCGAAAAACAATGACTTTAGAGTAGGAAGACTGAAGCATCCCAGTATAATTATGACATTATTGCTGTAAGTTCTCTTTTGCACAGGGGAATGCATACTCAGAGTAAAGCCTTGCCAGGAGACAAGCAGGGAAATATAAGCTGCTGTTCACTTATAATTTGCAACCAGTGGCGAAAAAAGCAAAATGATATATTTACTCAAAACTTCAGTACAAGTCTGCCATTCTTAAAAAATACTTGCAGTAATCAGAGGCACCAGCCCTGCTGGCTTTTACAGTTTCAGTGTCTGTCTCACAAGACATTCACAGCATGTGTCACTAGGAACTAGATTTAGAATAAATACAGAAGAGCAGCAGTCGGCAACAAATCAAAACCCAAATCCAAAAGATTTTGCATAATTGTTGAAATTGTGAGCTTTTCTGGTAAGAATAAACAACTCACCTGTTGCTCTGCTCATGCTCCCTGTTTATTCCCAAGGGGAGCTGAGGGTTTATCTCAGCTGCCAGATGGGAGGGTATTAAGCTACTCTCTAACCCTTAGAGGGGGCTTCACCGACAGAAAAGTAAACAGATGACGATCACCAATATACGTTCAGGCCATGAAGCCAGAGCAGTTCCTCACAGACAGACAGCAGGGCTGTGATCACCTGACCGTCAGGTGAGCTAAAGGCTGCATCCAGGTCAGACAGGTGGAGGAGAGAGAATGGGAATGACAGAATGGGTCAGAGAGACAGAAAGAGAGAGAGAGGGAGGAACAGAAAGAGAGACAGAGGAGAGAGGGAGAATTTCTGCAAGGATCTTCTGTCACTCTTTGCCCCACCATAGCTGTCATGGAGACAGTTGGCGTGGTCAGCAGGGACGCCACTTGAATTTTGACAGGGTGGTACCAGCTGAATTTTGAGTACATTAAGGAGAAGTGCAGCTGGAGCTACCCCAGAGGCTGGCAGAGCCACTGCAGACTCTTCGGGATGGCCTAGTGACTAAGACATGACACCTAATCTACTTAAAATGGTGAGCTGAGGACACAGGATACACTTCAGAGTGAGAGACTGCACAAGGTTTTTAAATTGAGTCTGAGAAATTATGATGGGAATTTTCACTGTGGTTTTAAAAGTGAACAACACAATCAACTGATAAATCAAAAAGACAAGAATAAAAAACAACTTCAATAAATCCATAGTAATTAAAATTTTAGTTGCAGCCTTGATTAAATAAAAAACAATTTAAGTACTGCTGCTACTATGTTAATGTTAAAAAAAATTAACATCTTTCAGGTGGTCAAGTACCATTTATTCAACAAATTACAAAGCCTGGCACTGTTAAATAATACCTATTATCAGCTGCTATAATTAATTTTGAAGAAAACTACTCTGTGATAAATTTACAACATATGACTCTTTTATCATTATATTGGTACAGCTAAAAAAGAGACAAACTGAAATGAACAATAGGCTGTACTGCTGCATGAATGCAAAGTTCACCTGGATCACCCTGGAATGAGAGAAATTCAGCTCTGCTGGCTGACAACAAGTTTTCTCCACTTAGATTTGCTGGTGAGTGTAAATCCATCAGGGGTCACACTGTGCTCGAGACATCTGAACAGCCAGTTGGAGTGGATTTTTTTAGCTGCTCTGTCTCACCAAAAAACCTGTTTCCTGCACAGACGATGTGAAAACAAGGCCTCTTGCCTTGAGAGCCATGTGAGGACCCATGTGAGTCTCTACCCAGTGAAGCCGACAGTCTCATTCTGAAGAGCCACACTACAATAATGCCCTTCAAAAGCTGTCTTCAAACACATGCTCCTGCTTCACCACACTGTGACTACACCCCAGTGATTTTTACACAGGGGTAAGAGCAGGACTTGCTCAGCAGCATCCAAACACCATCTGTTAACCAAGTCCAACCGGTCAGGCTGGTGGGTTGAGAATCACAGTTTCTGAGTTAAAGCACATACAAAATCCACTAAAATCAATACAACACAGTCGTGGAGAGACAAAAAGTCTTGGATGGGCAACACTACACCGCAAACTTACCTGATTTCACCGACGGATACTTTGACTTCGTGGAGACAGCAGGCAGAGATTTCACTGGCAGACCTCACAGCAACACGGGCCGGTTGCCTTGAACACCGCAAAACTGAAGAGAGACAAGACCCACCCCTGTGTCACCATGGCACACACACCACAACAAACCACCACCACCGACACTCAACAGGTTACTGGGGTTTCCCGTGACACATTCAAACGTATACGTTTGTTAAACAACCGCTTTTAGTAACTTAACTCTGTTTTGTCGCGGTAACGTCGGTGTAAACAGTCGGTAACGGAAAGCTAGCTAACGTTAACTCAGCCTGCGCCAGTTTCAAAAGTTCGCTATGGTTCCCATCACTTACTCCTCACTTACACCTCAAAACAAACGCAAACAACTCCCACTGAGACGACATCCAGCTATGTTGTGTTTGCCCCTTAATTTGGAGGTGAGAAACCAGGACGTGTGTCACTAAAAAGCCAGAGTTTGTGATATTTATGAAGCTAATTACCAGTTTTGTGTAGTATGGCACTGATTTAGCTGGCAGAGGAGTTACTCTCTAGGCAAAATAAAGCCAATTACTATGCCCTGCGTTTAGTTTTTAAGGCATTTTCCCTGCTAAGAAACCATGAAGGAATTGTGGCTTTACCAAAAAGTACCCTTTACCCTTATACAAACATTTTAAACATTAATCTAAAGATGTCTGTTTAATTAATGGCCTTATTTTTGATTGATTTTACCTGGAAGACAGACCTCGGGTTAAAATATTAACAGCCACTTTTAAGGGAGCTTGGAACCAAACACTGAGTTGTGATTGGTTATGACGCTGTTCAGGGGCGGGACTTTGCCCGGATTGCTATTAGGAATACAACATTCTGGGTGCAGTTGAACGTAGTGACCACAAGAGGGCCGACTCTCACAAGTAATCCATATCACCCAATTTGTAAGAGCTGTAACTCATCAAAGCGCAGTTTAAAGACTTTGTGCTGAGGTATTATATAAAAAAATCCCATTGATGTGCAAAATATTAAATCATGTGCGCTTTCCATTTTCAACAGGACAATGCTCCTGTGGACATTCATAAAGAAATAGTTTCTCCACTTTTCCGTGCCAGAACGTGATTGCTTGTCACAGAGTCCTGATCTTAACTCCATTCAACACCTCCAGGCTGAGCGCCAACAGTGAGCCGGGCTTTATCACGCGGTATCAGTGGCCAGCATCACTAAGACTCTGTCTGAGGCAATCTTGGGGAAAGCCTTTGCAGAAAAACGGCTGCTGAAGAAGATCCGCGACCACGGTTCTGGATGATAAGGGTAAAACATTTAGGTGTCCACATAGCCTACTTTTAGATAGTACATATGCTACAATATCAGCTGTGTGATACAGATAAGGCATAACATCATTCTCCAAATTTAAATGCCAAAAAACATTTAACAAGTTATAAATGTGATGCAAAGCATGAAAAGCACATTTTTACATGCACATTTTAAATCAGGTCTATTCATGCCAATTCTACATAAATCCACTCAATATTGCTCATTACAATGTAAAAAAGAACAAAGTGAACTCAATGCTGTCTATCCTACACTGCTTCTTCCCTGATGTGTTGGGTATCAGGCTAACACAGTGCAGTGTGAGGAGGGTCAGAGAGACACATCTGAGTCAATCAGAGACAGGCTGACATCAGTCAGCCTTCCCATATCTCAGCACATCCTTACAACCGTCTATCCCACTGTTACTTTTACTTGCACAAATGGGAACATCTTCTTTCTTGTTAGGAAGCAACAGCAAATGTGAGATCAGAGCTCTTTGCTATCTGACATTAATAGAAAGTGCTGAGTACCATGTGGTTGATGGCACTGAATGAAGCTATTGTAAGAAGACCCGGTTGCCAGGGGAAGTAACCTGTGTGTTCATTGCTTTCAGGGAAAACACAAAGCACAAGACAGAGCTGTGGGCTCTGTTGCACCAGGTATAATATATGTCAGAGCAATTCTCTGATGATAAAAAAAATGAAACAAATTGTAGAGAAAATGATCTCCCTACAATTACCTCTCGAGTGCAAGACACGCTGATGACATGATGACTTTTAATCATAATATTTTTCAGGACCAGGTGACACCACCTCCACCCATGCACAGAATCCAAATTAGGGCTGCAATCAATAAATGTGTTTATTGCCTATCAATCTATGATTTGTATGCCTGTTATGTTATTTCCCAGAACCCAGAGTAAAGTCTTTAGTTTTATTAACACAATTTACAAAGTAAATCTGCACATTGGAGAAGCTGTAACCAGAGGAGGTTTAACATTTTAAGCCAATGAGCCGAGTCAGTTTTATTTCTATATCATATATTAAAATCCTAAATGTGAAATTTTCCTTCAGAGGGGTTTACAGCTCTCAAGTTCTAGAGAGAAAGAAACCTTGTACAGTCTCTGCCTCTTTCAGTCTAATGTAAAAGAATGCAAAATCATTCACCATCTTTACAGGGCGAACAAATGAACCGAATCAGTAGACAGGATTGGATTTGTGACCTCCCAGGATGCACCCTGCCTCTTGCTGGAACAGGCTCCCTCCAATGTGACCCTGAATGAGATAAGTGGTGCAGCAAATGGGCTGGGGTGCTGTTCAGTTTTGTACATTCCACTTAAAATATGAAAGCTGTTTTCAACTGAATGATCAAATTAATGTGTTGTTAAACTTGATAGCATCTGTTGTATTCAGGGCAATTATATTTTATTGCTGCTTTGGCAATGGAGAAAAGAGACAAGTTTAACTGAATAGAGGAGATATTAAGCAACAGCATATGAAGGATGTTTGTGTTCAGTTGTCTGTGCCACACATCTTTGCTTTTGTATATAAAACAAATAATGATGTGGACACTTTAACATTAAAACAATGCTGAATGTTGTTCCAATACCATGAATACACTGCAAATGTTTTCCTCCAGAATTCTGAATCTACCTCCAAGCATTTCTTTCCATTCACTGTGGTAAGCGACGTTCAACACTGACCACAGTCGGTGTCAGTTGTTGAGGTCAGGGCTCTGCAGGCCTATAAAGTTGCTCAGGAGCACACTGTTGTCTGAAATATCATTAAGTGTTAAAGGGGAACTATGCAAGTCTGGTCACTTTTCACTGTTTGGCTAACCCTCCTCCAGCCATGTGCATTTGTTTTCAACGAGGCCAGCGAGAAAGTAATCCATGGAGCAGTGGATAACATTATTTATCATATGCATGTTACGACGTGAATATTTGTGTTGTCTTATCTGTCATAAACAAGAGATTGCGGGATGTGTTTGTGTCGTGGTGCTGCAGAGACGAGAGCTGGACACCGGGGCGGAGGCACTGATCTTGCAAGGTTGGTTTTCAGCCAAGAGATGCTAGGGGGAAGGGGGGCAGCCTCCATTCTAACAAGTTACAAATCATTTATTAAACCATCACAATTACCCTGAAGCTGTTTAATTAAGGTAAAAATCCTCTTTAAGATTTCCCTTGATTGGCACTCAGGGGCAAAACAACAAAAAAACAGGCCCAGACCACAGGACCTGTGGCCCTACAGTACAGAGCACCAGCAGCAGTCCCTCTACTGTCATTTAAAACATCATTCATTGTCTATAACTCTTACCCAGAGCCAATCCCAGCTGATATGTGGCGAGGGCAGGGTGCATCCTGGTCTCTATCACAGAGATGGGGAAATCATGTGTCTGGAGAACCCAGAGAGAGGGAGAACATGGGGAGAACATGCAAAATCTACACAGAAAGGCCCCAAGCCCAGAACCTCCTTACAGTGCTACCCACTTCACCGCTGTAACACTCTCATGTAAAACAAACTTCCAAAATAAAAGCAGACAGCCCTCTAGTTTTGTGCAGTTATCTTTATTGAAAAATTAAACACACTTTTGTATAAACAGCATGTCATTGTACAACACTCCTCATTAAAATGTGCAGGAAGCAGGTGAAAGGTGGATGGAGTGAATGACAAGGAGAGCAAAAGCAAAAGGAGGCAGCTGAAGAGCATAGCAGGGAAATGAACACCAACCAAAATGAACTTGTGCAGCTAATAAAGCAGGAGGCACACTCAGTGAAACAAATAAACGTGATCAATAGAGTTAATGGCAGCTTTGGCTGCTCTGTGTCTGACCTTTGCAGGAAAGCCGTGGCTCACTGGTGTGGGGGCAAACCGTCTCGCCTTGTTGCAGCACAAGTCAGAGTCTGAGCTGTCGTGTCTCCTGCTGGAGCCAAGGCCAGCACCTCTCTGTCTTGGCGTCTTGATTAATGAGACTGTCAGCAGCTTCTATCTCTTCCCTCCATCATCCCTCCCTCCTGGATGGCCCTTTAATATCAGGTCAAAGAGAGGGCCGAGCCACTATCGACACGCGTCCATATAACGCGGTCATAGTGGAGTTCAGTCACAGAAAGTTTCTGTGACAAGGACGAACGAGTCTGCTGTTAAAACATGTTTAATAAATGTCTGAATCAATAAATGTAGGGTTGGTGTAATAATGACTGGTCATTCTATCATTTCTCACACTTCACCTTCTCTGAGACATGTCTGCATGTATCTACGTTTGGCCTGAGCAGGGAGCCAGCAGCAGGGAGGGGGTCACTGTCTTACTAAAGGGAACTTTGGCATTGATGGACATATGGAGCTGTCAAAGACACTGAGTCAGTTATCCACAGGTCGCAGGAAAATATTCACCTCGCTAGACGTCATGTCACGTCATGGAAGAAAATTACAACTGTAACTTTTTCTCCATCACTTTTGCTTTGAAACAGTTCAGTGGAAAACATCTGCAAATCTCAGCTTTTCATGTCTCATAGCTTTGTTACAATTAAAGAGCTCAGTACTACTGAACCTTAACACTTTGGTACTGTCCTAAATATTATGTATATATTATCATATGTATATTCCCAGCATTTATTATTTTTTTTTTTTAGAAATTTGATCTTGTTCTTGATGAGACCATTTGGAAAATAAATCCTGATTCACCCAATTTTCATTTATTTCTTTAGGCAAAGCTCCTCTGTTGCTGCTTTAGTTTAGACAATAGTGTCTTCTTTTGTTAAAGGATTAGCTTACTATACAAATCCCATAAAAAGCACCAAAGTCAACAACAAATACATCTCACTAGTAAGTTTACAAGTGTATCCAAAGCCTGATATCAGCATCACAGAGCTCCATTATTAACAACACGTCACTGGCACACTGGTTCATACCATACAGGCAGACATGAAGACATCCCTGGTACAAGTCCTGGCCAGCCAGACCTTTAACCACATCTCTCTCTCTGCTCCCTTCACTATCACATAAAGGCAGACAAACTGCCCCACACATACACAACACAGTTTAAAATCCTCCTCCTTACTTACAGAGCACTTCACTGTCACACCCACAACTACATAGCCAGCCTTGGTACTCCACCCTCATCAGCTTGTCCACTTAAATCTAACTAGTTAGATTTATTATCATGTTTGTATTTTAAAATACATGGAGCTTGTTGTTCTGAAAAGCTAGTAGCTTGACTGTCTAAGATCCTCTTCTGTGTATTGTTGTTTTACTTGTTTTACTGTCTTATTTTTATCTGCCATGTTTGAGGTTGGCTGTCTTGTACTTTGAGACTTTGTCTGAGAAAACTGATATATAAATATACATTTTCTTCTTCTCAAAAAGAACTCAAAAAAATTCCAAGTTATAATACTGTTGGTTTTGGTCTTTTTTTTATGGGATTTGTTGACAATAACACAAACACAGAACTACACCAGCCTTGACTTTAATGAAAAAAGGCTTGTGTGGAAAAACATTTATATTTCTCAAAGTATTATTTTTCTAGAGGCACCAAAAGCTATTGAATTAGCAAGAGCTTTGCACTGATAGAAACAAACTGCCCTGCCTGTGGCCAAGCATTTTGACTAAGTCCAAAAGGTTTCGAAAAACATTTTAACCTTCAGTTTATTTGAACGGCTCGGACGAGAAAATGAAATTCAGATCAGATTATGGGACTGTTGTCACTGGACAGTTGCAGCAGTTTTATCTCTTGGACATTCTCCTCTTTTTCTTCTCGTCTCTGCAACAGAACGCCTCATGCCTTCATCTGTGTGGCTGCGATTAACTTGTTTAACAGAGTATTTCCATTGAGAGGACACACTCCAGCTCTCATCTGCCTGAATGTTTCTTTATCCTCCTATCTATATAATAGTGCCTTCTCACAGGAACATACACATACAGACTGGATGCACCCTGAATTTTAAGTTTGTTAGTAACTGCAGTCAATATTGTTTGTATCATCTATGAATACAGTTTACATTCGTCCTAGTCATAATGGATGGAAATCTTAACAGACTCAAACTATTTGCATTTATAAATCTTTCCCCTCGATATAAACTGGTGCTGCAGTTTCATACAGCAGCTGCCTGTGTTCTCATCAGCCTGTGGTCTAGTTAATGGACATCACCCACAAAAATGTTGCATGAAGCATGCAGCAGGTTTAACAGTTACTGGTAAAGCCCTACCCGTTACAATTTTATTATGATTTACAGCTCCATGTTGTCTGTTTCTCTTATCGTGATTTACTGTTTCAGTCGTGTCGTGTCACTGGTTTTATGTGGACTGTCTTCTAACTCCCTGTTCCATGAGGCAGAGAGAAATTTATGCAGTCATGAAACTCAGCAGCCACCTGAACTCTACTCCCTCCCATGGTAAAGTTCTCCCTCTACTGCTGCATGTTAGTGGCAATAGTTAGTATGTAAAATGTTTCTGTGCACTGACTAACAACAACAGCCTATCTTTATTTTAAGGTCATTTGTTAGGGATGCACTGAATCTGTGAGTTACTGGACTCTTCAGTATCTTTATCTTAACAAGTGTGAACAGATGAGGCCACAGCTCTGTTTAGATTTTCTAACTTCTTTCAACTCTTTGTTTTGGTCTTTCTATGTGGTTTGAGGTGTATTTAGACAAAAACTGTCCAAATGTATGTTAGCTGTAAGCTGGCTAATAGCCACCGGACACACCAACAATGTGATGTGGGTGGTAATGTTCCTCTGTCTGTGTTCAGTTCAGCCTCTAACTGATGTCAGAGCTCATCAGATACTCTGATTGTTTTGCATATTTCCCTCCAGTCCATCTCTGTTTAGCTTTTGTCGCTGCATGGAGTGTGTGTTTAGAGCCCTGGGACACACACAAAGTTGTTTTTTGCTTTGAGTATTTTTAACTTTCAGTTTTGTTTTGTGTTGTGTCTGAAACTGACAGTCAGTCTCAGGCCTCTCATCAACCCCACTGCCTGCAGCAGCAGGCGGCTGTATGCAGTAAACAATCCCCTGTACACTATTATGTGCCCAGCACCAAGCACCAGTCAGACCAAATGTGCAGCTAACTGGTGAAAACGAACATTTAGTGGCCAAAAAGCCTGATAGTTTTCTCACAAACATATGGAGACCAAACCCAAGCTAAAAGGAGGATGAATATCGGATTAACTTTCATTGACTGAAGTCAAAATGAACTATCAGACAATAATATGTCAGAGTAGTGTACATGCAACCTGTACTGGCCAAAATCTACTTACATGGCTTAAAAAAAAGATAATTCTCTCTTTTTGTTAAAAAAAAATGATTGAAAAAGATTGGTTCAAAAACACATCTTATCTATCTTATAATTAAGCAGTACAGGTACAAGCATACTGGACACGAGTACGACCTTTGATCAAGTGTATCAGTGCATCCCTGACATTGCCTTTTAT